>ML276777.1:84983-97856 GCA_005239495.1 Nicotiana undulata
AAAAAAAAAAAAAAAAAAAAAATATATATATATATATATAAGCATCTTGAACATAAATTAAAATTTTATATCCTGAACTTTAAATTAGCGGTTCAGAAATTTAGGACACTAAGTCCTGAATTTCAAATTAGCAGCTCAAAAATTAGGATATAAAAATTTAGAATACTTACTTCTGAAGTCTGGGAGAATTGGCTAATATTTAAATATATTATAATTGTCGATATATTTTATCTAACAAACTTAAAAGCGGCGAGTAGTGCATTTCGCACAAATTTAATTAAATCTTAGATAGATCTTTTCGTAAAACTACACCCATCTTTTTCAAATTTTGAATATGTCCATGATTAGCGTGTATGCATCTGGTCGGACAGACGGATTCGCCCGTGCTAGCAGGGGCGAAGTCATCCTTTTCAAAGGGTGGTTAATTGATCATCCTTCACCGTAATATTATAAAAAATTATATTGTGTATATAAGTAAAATATTAATTTTAAATATATACAATATATATTGAACATCTTTTGTCGGGAATTCTTTTTTAGTTATTTCAAGTTTGAACACCCTTGGAAACATTTCTGGCTTCACCACTGCGTGCTACCAATGCATTTTAACTAAAGTGAATACCTTAAAACCCTACTAAACTACTTCCTTGGATCCAACTCCAAGTAAGTAATTTTTTGGCCTTTTTTTTGTGGTCCAAAATAAGTGATTTTTTCATATTTCAAGAATAAATTAATTATTTTTTTCTTACATTATCTTTGGAGTAAATAATGTCGGAGTATGTGTTAGGAGTGTTTATGTGAAGAGATAGTAAATGTTAATAAGATTAATATAGTCAATTTCATTGCTAATTAATGTTAAAAAGTGAATTTCTTAATATGTGTGAAAACAACAAAAAAATCACTTATTTTGGAGCAGAGGGAGTATCACGTTTTTGTCAGTTACATACTTAAAATGTGCGGTGTCCCCAAAATTCTCTTTAACTATATACTATATATTAAAAATCCCTAGTCGATTTTTAATGAATTATGTTAGGTAACTGTCACGACCCCAAACCACCCTGGCCGTGATGGCGCCTATCGCACCACTAGGCTAGCCAATTCATTACTTACAACATAAAGGACCCTTTTCATTAATTTATTTACAAATCAGACATTTCATAAATCTTTCGTTTAAGCATTTCAAAGCAAACAGAAACATGTAAAACATTAAACGTCCGGACCCGGAGTCACTAAGTCATGAGCAACTAAAAATACAACTCTAATACTGTCAACTTAATACAAAGTGAGTCTGAGAAAATAAATGCTAAAAGATAGGAAGGAGAAAGGCAAGGCTGCGGACGCCGTGCAGCTACCTCGCAAATCTCCGAAATACTCTGAAAGGAGCATATCAACTCTTACTCTGATTCCCTGGTACCTGAATCTGCACACAAGGTGCAGGGAGTAACGTGAGTACGCCAACTCAGTAAGTTACAATTATAACTAAAGATTGAGTGCAATGACGAGCATTCAAAATCATATAAATCTCATAACATAAAAACCTCAGTGGAAATAACAAGATCAAATCAGTAATTAAATTCTGAACATCTCGTAAAAACTCCAGTTTCAATGAAAGTTGTTTAAAACACTTGTTCAACATTTTTCAATAGAGGCTCAGTATAAAAGAAGAGTGAAAACAGTAATTTCATAAAAACAAGCCCCTCGGGCAAGGTATCACTCATATATAGCCCCTCGGCAAGCCTCTCAGTCACTCGTGACTCAACTATCACCAATCTGCACTCACACTCACCACTCGCGCTCAATAGGTACCTTATAATAACCGTTGCGGCGTGTAGCCCGATCCATAAATATATAGTCAACAACGCTCACTGGGGGTGTGCAGACTCTAGAGGGGCTCCTACAGCCAAACTGCTATATCGACGCGGCGTGCAACCCGACCCAATATCGCTAAGGCGTGCAGCCCGATCTATATATGTATATATAACGTGTATATATAACGCTGCGGCGTGATTCCCGATCCCTAACTATCCTCATAATCCGTCCCTCGGCCTCTCTCAGTCATCAACCTCACAAGCCACTCGGGCATTTCAGTACAACTCAGGGGACTCAGCCCAAAATAACTTTCATCTATTTAAAACTGGAGTGATGAACAGGATTAAACAGTAAACATGTATAAATCATGACTGAGAATATATTTTCTATCAAACAATGTAAGGATAGTAGTAAAATACCCCCGAGGGTCCAAACAGTACGGCACAAGGCCCCAAACATTTCATTCAACCCAAGTTAATAGAATCATTTCTAAAGCACATAGATATCATATAAAGTTTATCAAAATATGCAACTCTACAATTGCCACGGGACGAACCAAGTCACAATCCTTACTGGTGCACGCCCACACGCCCTCACCTAGCATGTGTGTCACCTCATTTATCAAAATAGTACGAAATTTCGGGGTTTCATACCCTCAGGTCTAGATTTACAATGTTTACTTACCTCAAACCGGACAAAAATCTACTCTGCGATGCCCTTGCCACTCGACTCAGCCTCAAATCGCCCTGAATCTATCCAAAATCAGAATCATATCATTAATACATGCCAAAGTAACAAAGTCCACGCGAACATTATCATATCAAACCAAAAATCCGAAGTTGGCCAAACTGGACCTCCAGGCCCACGTCTCGGAATCCGAAAAAATCATGAAACCCGAATCCTTCTCACGAGTCCATACATATCAAGTTCATAGAAATCTAACTTCGTTTGACCCCTCAATCACCCGATTTAAACTCTCAAGTTCCAATCCTTAATTCCCCAATTTTCACCCTTAGATCCCACAAATTTCATGCTTAATTAACTGAAAATCATAATAGAATCGAATGTTAGGTTCAAAAATATTACCTCAATGCGTTTCCTCTTGAATCCCTCAAAAGCTTCAATCCCGACTTCAAAAATGGTGGAAATGGGAAAAAATTCGCGAAGGATTTAATTTATACCTTATGCCCCAGGGATTCCGCACCTGCGGACAATTCATCGCACATGCGGACTCGCACCTGCGGTCCAAGGTGCGCACCTGCCAGATCCACTAACTCCCCAGCTTCCGCACCTGCGCCCTATGCCTCGTGCATGCGGGCTCGTAGGTGCGGCCATACCCGCGCACCTGTGCTCGACCCTCAACTTCCACTTTCCGCGTCTGTGCATCTTCCCTCCGCACCTGCGACGTCACACTTGCGGCTACCCATCCGCAGGTGCGGAAAAACAACAGAAGCCCAAAAACCAGAAAAATTTGCAACTTCTCAACTCCAAAAACCATATCCGTTAATCACCCAAAACACGCCCGAGACCCTCGGGACCTCAACCAATAATACCAACAAGTCACATACCAACATACGAACTTAGTCGAACCTTCGGAACACTCAAAACAACACAAAACACCAAATCAACCTCGGATTCAAGCCTAAAAACTTCTAAACTTCCAAAATTCACCAACGATGTCGAAACCAACCAAACCACGCCCGAATTACCTGAATTTCGCACACAGATCACAAAACGACACTACAAATCTATTCCAACTTCCGAAATTCCATTCCGACCCCGATATCTAATTTTCCACTGCCGACCGGAAATCGCCAAAACTCCAATTTCGCCAAGTCAATCCTAATTCTACCAAAGACCTCCGAATAACATTACGAACCCACTCCTATGTCCAAAATCACCTAACGAAGCTATCTGAACCTTAAAAAACTAATTTCGAGATCATTTACCCATAAGTCAACTTCCGGTTGACATTTATACTAAATAACCAACTTAAGAGGCTAAGTGTCTCATTCCTTTCAAAAATCACCCTGAACACAAGCCAACCGACCAGACACAACATAATACAGCTAAACAACAAATAATGAAGCAGAAATGGGGGAAAACGGGGCTAAACTCTCGGAACGACCGGCTGGGTCGTTACATCCTCCCCCTCTTAAACAAATATTCGTCCTCGAATGAGTCTAGAAACATACCTGGAGTCTCAAAGATATATGCTACGCATCTCCCGCTCAATCTCCCAGGTGGGCTCCTCCACCGGCTGCCCTCTCCACTGCATCTTAATCGAATATATACTCTCTGACCTCAACCTTCAGACCTGCCGATCCAAAATAGCTACTGGCTCTACCTCATAAGTCATATCACCCTCTAAGTGAACCGTGCTGAAGTCCAAAACATGTTACGGGTCACCGACATACTTCTGAAGCATGAAAACATGAAATATTGGATGCACACTCGACAAGCTGGGTGGCAAAGCATGCCTATAACCCACCTCCCCTACTCTCTGAAGTAGCTCAAAAGGCCCAATAAACCGGGGACTCAACTTGCCCCTCTTCACGAACCGCATAAAACCCTTCATGGGTGACACTTTCAATAGAACCTTCTCGCCGACCATGAAAGATACATCGCGGACCTTCCTGTCTGCATAAGTCTTCTGCCTAGACTGCGTCGTGCGAGGCCGCTCCTGAATCAACTTCACCTTATCTAAAGCATCCTGCACCAAATCTATACCCAAGAGCCTAGCCTCACCTGGCTCAAACCAACCAATCGGAGATCTACACCTCCTCCCATATAAAGCCTCATATGGAGCCATCTGAATACTCGATTGATAACTATTATTATATGCAAACTTTGCGAGTGGCAGAAACTGGTCACATGAACCCCCAAAATCAATAACACAAGCGCACAACATGTCCTCTAGTATCTAAATAGTGCGCTCGGACTGCCCGTCCATCTGAGGATGAAAAGTTATTCTCAACTCAACCTGAGTACCCAACTCCTGCTGCAAGGCCCTCCCAAACTGCAATGTGAACTGAGTACCTCTATCAGAAATGATAGAAACTGGAACACCATGCAATCGGACAATCTCCCGGATATAAATCTCAACTAACCGCTCCGAAGTGTAAGTAGTACCAATAGGAATGAAGTGCGCGGACTTGGTCAGTCGATCCACAATAACCCAAATAGCATCGAACTTCCTCGAAGTCCGTGGGAGCCCAACTACAAAGTCCACAGTGATCCACTCCCACTTCCACTCCGGAATGTCAAACCTCTGAAGCAATCCACCTGGTCTCTGGTGCTCATACTTGACCTGCTGACAGTGGAGACACCGAGCTACAAATTCGACAATATCCTTCTTCAACCGCCTCCACCAATAATGTTGTCTCAAATCCTGATACATCTTCGCGACACCCGGATGGATGGAATACCGCGAGCTGTGGGCCTCCTCAAGAATCAACTCCCGAAGCCCATCTACATTAGGCATACGTATCCGAACCTGCATCCTCATCACACCATAATCACCAATAGATACATCCCTGGCATCTCCTCGCCGGACCCTATCCCAAAGAACGAGCAAGTATGGGTCATCATACTGGCGCTCCCTGATACGGTCATAAAGAGAAGACAAGTAGACCACGCAAGCCAATAATCGACTGGGCTCCGACATATCCAATCTCACAAGCTGGCCGCTAAGACCTGAACATCAAGTGCTAAAGGTCTCTCTACTGCTGGAAGATATGCTAGACTCCCCAAACTCTTTGATCGGTGACTCAAGGCATCGTCCACTACATTGGCCTTCCCCGGATGGTATAGAATAGTGATATCATAGTCCTTGAGAAGCTCCAACCATCTCCGCTGACGCAAATTCAGATCCTTCTGATTAAACAGATGTTGCAGACTCCGATGATCAGTAAAAACCTCACAATGAACCCCATACAAATAATGACGCCAAATCTTCAAGGCATGAACGATGGCTGCTAACTCAAGATCATGCACCGGATAATTCTTCTCATAGGTCTTCAACTGGTGCGAGGCGTAGGCAATCACCCTACCCTCCTGCATCAAGACACAACCAATTCCTATCCTCGAGGCCTCACAATACACGGTATAATAACCTGAAGCTGATGGAAAAACTAACATTGGAGTTGTGGTCAAAGCAGTCTTGAGCTTCTGAAATCTCTCCTCACACTCGTCCGACCACCTGAAAGGAGCACCCTTCTGGGTCAATTTGGTCAAGGGCGAAGCAATAGAAGAAAACCCTTCCACAAAGCGACGGTAATAACCCGCCAAATCAAGGAAGCTCCTAATCTCTGTAGTTGAGGACGATTTGTGCCAACTCTGCACCACCTCTATCTTCTTCGGATCCAACTGAATACCCTCACTGGACACCACGTGCCCCAAGAATGCAACTGAGCCCAGCCAAAACTCACACTTGGAGAACTTTGCATAAAACTTCTCCTCCCTCAATCTCTGCAATACGACTTTCACTTGGAGAATACACCAGGATGTCATCAATGAACACAATAACGAAGGAATCCAAGTATGGCTCAAATACATTGTTCATCAAATGCATGAACGATGCTGGGGAATTGGTCGGCCCAAAAGACATCACCAAGAACTCATAATGGCCATAACGGGTCCTGAAAGCCGTCTTAGGAATATCTGAATCCCGAATCTTCAGCTGATGATACCCGGACCTCAAGTCAATCTTAGAGAACACCCTAGCTCCCTGAAGCTGGTCAAACAAATCATCAATACGAGGCAAGGGATATTTATTCTTGACTGTAACCTTGTCCAATTGCCTGTAGTCAATGCACATTCTCATGGAACCATCCTTCTTCTTCACAAATAACATAGGTGCACCCCAAGGTGACACACTAGGTCAAATAAACCCCTTATCTAGGAGTTCTTGAAGTTGTTCTTTCAATTCCTTCAATTCCACCAATGCCATACGATACGGTGGAATGGATATAGGTTGAGTGCCTAACACCAAATCAATACCAAAATCAATATCCCTATCAGGCGGCATGCCCGACAGGTCTCCAGGAAACACGTCCGAAAAATCACGGACCACAGGAACAGAATCAATAGTGGGAGTCTCAGCACTTACATCCCTCACAAAAGCCAAATAAGATAAACACCTTTTCTCCACCATACGCTGAGCCTTCAGGTATGAAATCACCCTACTAGGCACATAATCAATAGAACCTCTCCACTCAACTCTCGGAAATACCGGCATCGCTAAGGTCACGGTCTTAGCGTGACAATCTAGAACAACATGACATAGAGATAACCAATCCATGCCCAATATCACATCAAAGTAGACCATGCTGAGCAATAACATATCCACTCGGGTCTCTAGACCCCCAATAGATACCACACATGAACGATACACACGGTCCACAACAACAGTATCGCCCACCGAAGTCGACACATGAACAGATGTAACTAAGGACTCACGGGGAATATCTAGAAAATGCGCAAAATATGACGAAACATAGGAATATGTGGAACCAGGATCAAATAAGACTGAAGCATCTCGTTGACAAACTAAAACAATACCTGTAATCACAACATCTGAGGACATAGCATCTGGTCTGGCTGGATGTGCATAAAAATGGGCCTGGCCTCCACCTGATCGACCTCCCCCTCTAGGGCGGCCTCTAGCTGCCTGACCCCCACCCCTATCTGCCTGGGCGGGTGGTGAAGTAATTGGAGATTAAGTGGAAGGATGACTCCTCTACTGAGGCGGTCCCCCAAGAAGATGAGGACACTGCCTCCTCATATTCCCAAACTCTCCACACTCGTAACCACTCCCTGGTGCGGGGGACGAGGACTGAATGGAACCTCTAGCACCGAGATATCTGATAGAAGAACCTGGCATGGAGGAACCTTGAACTGATGGTGCATGGGATGAACTCTAGGCTGGGAGGGCACTGAATGATGGGTGCCCCTGATGAGAACTGTGTGGACCATGACTAGATGATCCACTACTATGACCTGAGCGGGCTGATTGAGCTTGCCTAAATAGACGGCATCTGCCGTGCTGGAGCTGTCCTCCTGAAGGTACACCACCAAAACTACTAGATCCTTGAGGCCTCTTGTCCTCCCTCTCATCTCGTTCCTGGCGACAAACTGACTCAATCTCTCGGGAAATATCAACAATCTCCTTAAAAGTAGCACCCAATACCCTCTCCCTGGTCATGAGAATCTGAAGCTGATATGAGAGACCATCCACGAACCTCCTGATCCTCTCCCTGTCCGTAGGAACCAACCAAACATAATGACGAGCTAGATCTGAAAATCTCATCTCATACTGCGTCATGGTCAGATCACCCTGATGCAACTGCTCGAACTGCCTGCGGGATTGTGTCACATACTTCTCCAGAAAGAGAACGGAGAACTGCTACCAGGTAAGGGGTGCTGCACCAATAGGCTTACACCTCTCATAAGCCTCCCACCAAGTAAAGACAGCTCCTGAAAACTGGAAAGTAGTGAACGAGACCCCACTGGTCTCCAATATACCCGTTGTACATAGAATCCTCTAACACCTATCTAAAAAACGCGGGCATCCTTGACCTCCACGCCGCTGAAAGTCGGAGGCTGAAGTCTACCAAACCTCTCCAACCTGCGCTGCTCGTCACCTGGCATGATGGGAATCACATAATCCTGAACAAGTGCAACCGACTGGGCTAGGGCTTCCCCCGGTGTCTGAAGTCCCTGAACAACCTGCTCGGGAGTACGGGCGGTAGGAGTCTGAGTGCCTCCCCCGATCTGAGAAGTAGTTGTTGTAGAAGAAACATCGACCGCCTGAGCAAGACTGGTTCACACGGTCAAGATATGTGCCAAGGTCTCCTGAAGACCTAGGATAACTATAGGCACAACCGATGCCTGGGCTGGTCCCGCTGGAACATCTGCGGCTGGGATCAGATTTCGAATAACGGTTGGGTCTATAGGTACAACATCGGCTGCTACGCGGGCTACATCCCTACCCCTGCCACGACCTCGACCCCTCACGGGCCTAGCTGGTGGCTGATCATCCTGCCCGATAGCACGTGTACTCACCATCTGTGAGAGAATGAAACGAGAGAAGTTCAGTTAACAAAATCCACAGATTCGCACGACAAGAATTCAAGAATGTGAGATTTTTCCTAAGGGTTCTACAGCCTCTCGAAGATAAGTACAGACGTCTCAATACAGATCCACAAGACTATACTAAACCTGCTCATGATTGGCGAGACCTATGTAACCTAGGCTCTGATACAAACTTGTCACGATCCCAAACCACCCTGACCGTGATGGCGCCTATCACAGTACTAAGCTATCCAATTCATTACTTATAGCATAAAAGGAAATTTTTCATTAATTGATTTACAAATCAAATATTTCATAAATCTTTCGTTTAAGCATTTCAAAACAAATGGAAACATGCAAAACATTAATTGCTGCCCGGACCTAGAGTCACTAGTCATGAGCAACTAAAAATACAAGTCTGTTACTGTCAACTTAATACAAGAAGAGTCTAAGAAAATAAATTCTAAAAGATAGGAAGGAGAAAGGCAAGGTTGCGGACGTCGTTCAGCTACCTCACAAATCTCCGGAATACTCTGAAAGGAGCAGATCAGGTCTCACTCTGATGCCCTAGCACCTGAATCTGCACACAAGGTGCAGGGAGTAACGTGAGTACGCCAACTCAGTAAGTAACAATTATAACTAAAGGCGGAGTGCAATGAAGAGCATTTAAAATCATATAAATCTCATAACATAAAAACCTCAGTGGAAATAACAAAATCAAATCAACAATTAATTTTCGAACATCTCGTAGAACATCCAGTTTCAATGAAAGTAGTTTAGAACACTTGTTCAACATTTTTCAATAGAGGCTCAGTATAAAAGAAGAGTGAAAACAATAATTTCATAAAAACAAGCCCCTCGGGCAAAGTATCACTCATATATAGCCCCTCGGCAAGCCTCTCAGTCACTCGTGACTCAACTATCACCAATCAACACTCACACTCAATAGGTACCTTATAATAACCGCTGCGGCATGCAACCTGATCCATAAATATATAGTTGATTGCGCTCACTGGGGGTGTGCAGACTTCGGAGGGGTTCCTACGGCCTAAGCGCTATATTGATGCGGCGTGCAGCCCGGCCCAATATTGTTGCAGCGTGCAGCCCGATCCATATATCGCTCCGGCGTGTAACCCAATCCATATATCGCTACGGCGTGCAGCCTGATCCATATATGTATATATAACGATGCGGCGTGCAACTCGATCCCTAACTATCCTTACAATCTGGTTCTCGGCCTCACTCAGTCATCAACCTCACAAGTCACTCAGGCATTTCAGTACAACTCAAGGGACACAGCCCAAAATAAATTTCATAAATTTAAAAATGAAGTGATGAACAGGATTAAACAGTAAACATGTATAAATCATGACTGAGAATATATTTTCTATCAAACATTGTAAGGATAGTAGTAAAATACCCCTGGGGGTCCAAACAGTACGACACAAGGCCCCAAACATAGCATTCAACCCAAGTTAATAGAATCATTTCTAAAACACATAGATATCATATAGAGTTTATCAAAATATTCAACTCTACAGTTGCCACGTGACAGACCAAGTCACAATCCCTACTGGTGCACGCCCACACGCCCGTCACCTAGCATGCTGATAACTAGGGATTTTCACCTATTATTTACTCTCTTTTGCTTAGGTTTTGGGGCAAAAATACACTAAGGTACTCCCGAAAACTAATGCAAGGTGCTTATTTGCAGGGTTTGGATCAAATTGAGGCCAAGAGGCCAATACTAACTTAAACAAAAGCAAAAATTGCACAAGCCATGGACTCAACAGAAGCGCTGACAGCACTATTTTATCACTGTAGTGGATGCTTTTCCACTCGGGCGGATTCCTAAGAGCTGCAGCGGAAATAGGTTCAGAGAGCTGGATTGTGACCCCTTTAGAACCACTGAGAGCGCAATAAAAGCGCGGCCGCAAAACCCTTAGCGCGTCCGTGATGGGAATTCCAGTGAGAGCAGAATGGAAAGATCGGAGAGCAATCAAAATTGGCCAATATCAAGAGCACGGTCAGCGCTCAAATTTTGTTGTCGCGCTATTCAGTTCCGCTGGAGCGCTTAATATTCCGCTGGGAGCGGAAACACAGTTCAGAGAAGTTGCCATTTGAAGAAGCGCAGTCTGCACTCTTAATTGCACGGCCGTGAAAGCTGTTCCGTTGGGGTTCTTGGTTTTCCGCTGACAACGGAACCTTCGTATGGGCATTTTTGTCCAGTAATTTCAGCTGTGTGTAAATAGTTCTTTTTCTCATTTTAGGGTATCTGATGTTTTGGAGAGCTCGTGAATAGCAGTATTTTACCTTTTTAAGTAACTTTAGAATATATTTCACTCTTAATCTTAGATTTTATCTTTATATTTGACATTTATGGCTTTAATTTCATCTACTCTTTTGATTTCTTCCTTGAATATGAGCAGCTAGACCCATTAGCCAGGGTTTTGACCCAACCCTGGTGTGGGTATCTAATGGGTCTTTAATTTTAGGGTTTACTTGTTGTTGGGCCAGTGATATTTAGCTTGTTTCATGCTTAATCTATTGAATTAGTGATTGCAAATACTGATTCATACCCTTTTGACTAGGGTTTGTTCTTGAGAAAGATGACCCAAGTCTAGGTAAAATAGGCTAACAAGGAATTGGGGTGAATTCAAGAGATTGATAGCCCCAATTAAAGGGTAAAACCTAGAGATAGTAATACCCGACTTGAGCCAATTTCACTTGTTGTGTTGAAACACCCAATTGGCTTGAGAAATCCAATTCGGGCAAAGTCACCCAAACTACCGAGAGGTATAGGATGAGTAATTGAGTTGAGGTTATATCACGAGACCATAACCAACAAGTTTATCCTATACTTTAGATACCGTTAGATACTCGCCTAGGTGTAAGTTGCGTCCCTAGTGCCCTTTATAACTTGATAAAACCTTCACAAAAATATTGTAGTTAGCTTGTTCTTAGCAATATTTAGTATGATAACTAGTAGAGAACCAAAACAACCTATGTTTAGCAGAGTAATTAAGAACAATATACATTGCTAAATCGGATAGGAACGCAACTCCAATATTCTAACTCCCTGTAGATTTCGATCCCGATCCTATCGGGTAAAAGCTACATCGACCCCGCCTTGCCATTCTATAGTGGTATAGGTAGGACCTCGATCACTTTTTGGCGCCATTGCCGGGGAGTTAAACGGTGTTGGCTATCTATTTTATTAGTGGTGTAGATTGTTTTTCTTTCCTTCTATTTTATTAACTTGTGTGTTTCAATCGCTCCAGGTACAAACGGATGATCCTCTCGGAAATGTTATACTGCGGGAGGAGGTAGATGATAACGGGGATGATGAGGTGCATCTAGTACCTCAATCTCAAAGATGAGGCCGCCATTCCAATGCCAATGAAAATATTTCAGACCCTCCCCCGCTTCTTCCAAGAGCAGCTCCTCGGTTGCTTCCAAATGAGGGATATGCTAGTGCAATTGTCCCACCCAGAATCCGGGCAGGCAATTTCCAGTTCACGAATGTGATGTTGACATTATTGGAGCAGCGAGGATATTTCACGGGTGCTCCCGATCAGAATACTTATAAACACTTAAAAGGATTTGTGGATACCTGTTGGGGAAGCAAGCAAACCAACGTGTCATAGGATGCCTTGAGGCTCAGACTATTCCCTTTCTCTCTTAGAGGGAAAGCATATGATTGACTTAAACGACTCCCCAACCATTCCATCTCTACGTGGGATGAGTTGGCGGACAAGTTTATTGACAAGTTTTTCTCACCCGGACACATGGCATCTTTGAGGGATGAAATATTGGCATTCAAGCAGGAACCAAACGAACCCCTCCATGAGATTTGGGAGAGATACAGAACGATGGTCAAGGAATGCCCCAATAAAGACGTGACAAAAGCTATGATTCAACAAACATTTTACTGGGGCATAAACACGACCAAACAGTGTGTGGTCAACCAATTAGATGGGTGGGGGGGGG
>ML276777.1:97953-146863 GCA_005239495.1 Nicotiana undulata
GGGGGGGGGGGGGGGGGGGAACTTCATGAATCTATCTTATGATGAAACCCGTGATATTCTTTATGAAATGACTGACACTTCGTCAACATGGAAAAGTCGGGCTGATGTGCCCCAAGGTGACCCGAGTGTGATTAATCTTCATAAAGAACTCCAAGACCATGGACAAGCCATTGCTGAGCTAACAACAACTGTGAACCAACTTGCCAAGGCACAACTTCAGCAAATCCAAGGACCAAAGCAAGTTCATGCTGTGGAAGGGGTCAATCTATTGGTCAACAAGCGAAGACAACGTGGCCAACAAATGCAAAGCAACAATAATTAAAGTGAGCAAGGTGTGAGTGGATACAACAATGATGATTCATATGATGAGCAGAATGAGGATGTGATGTATGCAAATAATTTCCAAGGACAAAGGAGCAATGCTCCAAACCAACAGTGGAGATCTCAGGTAAACAACCAAAATTAGAGCAATCAAGGGCAAGGAAACTGGAACAACAATAACAACTCTAATAACTGGGGCAACAACAGCAATCAACAATGGGGAGGCAACAACAACAATTGGAATGGGGATAATAATAGCAATTGGGGTGTAAACGGTAATCAGGGGTCATGCTTTCAAAGGACCCCGATGTATCAACAACCCAACAATCCACCCCTATCGATCCCAAGGTCCAAGTTTGTCAAGAAATGATATGGGACAGATCGAGCATATTTTTAAACAGATGATGGAGCGGAATGCGAATTCGGATGCTCAAATTACCTCTCACACTACCTCCATCTGCAATCTTGAGGTCCAAATGGGGCAAATATCACAAGCTTTGAAAACTTGCCCTAAGGGGCACTACCTAGTGACACGGTAGTGAACCCAAATGGTGGGAACAACAACAATACCAGACATGCAATGGCGGTGGCCACAAGGAGTGGTCGAGGTGGTGAAGCAAGTGCCTCCAAGAAAAAGATGGTTGTATGTGATGATGATGAAATTCAACAAGATGATGTTCCTATTGAGGTTGAGCAAGTCAGTGAAGAGCCAATGAATAGTGAAGTGAGGATTGGCATTAATGACAATGAGGAGGAAATACAAAATGACGTGAACCCGTCTAGGGAACACGTAATTGACATACCGGAGCCGGTTGTGCCAAAATCCAAGGCCCCATTGCCTAGGCCTTGTCCTCCTTATCCTCAAAGATTGGCAAAGCAGAAGAATGAAAATTAGTTCAAGAAGTTCATATAAATGATGAAGAATTTGTGTATCAATGTACCACTAGTTGAGGCTCTTGAGAAAATGCCAGGGTACACCAAGTTTATGAAAGCCTTGGTGACAAAAAAGAGATACATGGAGTGTGAGAAAATCAAAATGACCTACAAGTGAGTGCAATTGTGTACTCAATGGCACCCAAACTAGAGTATCCCGGTGCATTCACTATCCCTTGTACAATTGGTAGTGCGGACTTTGCAAAGGCATTATGTGACTTGGGTGCTAGTATCAATTTGATGCCTTACTCTGTTTTTAAAACTGTGGGATTTGTCTAACTGAGAAACTTCGATGAGACTTCAAATGGAGGATAGAACTATGAAGCGGCCCATGGGTATTATTGATGATGTTTTGGTATGGGTCGACAAATTTATCTTGCCTGCGGATATTGTGATATTTTATTGTGAAGTCGACTATGAGGTGCGGATTATCTTTGGAAGACCTTTCCTAGCAACAGGTAAGGGTTTGGTAGATGTGGAGGCCAGTGTCTCACCTTCCGGGTGGGTGATGAAAAGGTCATTTTCCATCTATGCAAATCAATGCGGTAGCCAAATAGTACAGAGGTGTGCTCTTTTGTGGATCTAGTAACCGAGGTGATACTTGATGATACAAGCTCAATGATCAATGTGAAGGATCCCATGGAAGCAGTCTTATTGAACCATGAGTATGTTGTGACGGATGGAAATGTTGAGTGCACTAATGCATTGTAAGGCATGTGATCCTATTCTTATAGAACCCGCAAGCTCTCTTTGGATTTGGAAAATCGGAAGACTCCACCGACAAAGCCCTCAATCGAGGAGCCACCAACCTTGGAGTTGAAGCCTCTCCCACCACACCTCAAGTATGAATTCTTGGGACCTGCTTGTACTTTACCTATTATACTTTCGGCTTGTTTAACCCAAGTGCAGGTAGACTCAACTCTTCAAGTGTTCCAAAGGAGAAAGAAAGCAATTGGATGGACTCTAGCTGATATTCAGGGCATAAGCCCCGCCTTTTGCATGCACAAAGTTATTCTTGAAGATGATGCAAAACCGTCCGTGGAACATCAACAGAGGTTGAACGAGGCGATGCAAGAGGTGGTAAAAAAGGAGATAATCAAGTGGCTTGATGCTGGGGTTATTTATCCAAATCTCTGATAGTGCTTGGACTTCACCAGTGTAGTGTGTTCCGAAAAAGGGTGGTATGACCGAGGTGAAAAATGAAAAGAATGAGTTGATCCCTACTCGGTCCGTGACTGGATGGAGGGTTTGTATGGACTATAGGAAGCTTAACAAGGTGAACCGAAAGGATCACTTTCCATTGCCATTTTTGGACCAGATGCTTGATAGACTTGTTGGGCGGGCCTTCTATTGTTTCTTGGATGGGTATTCTGGCTACCACCTGATTCTTATAGCCCAAGAAGATCAGGAGAAAACAACTTTCACCTGCCCGTACGGGACCTTTGTATTCTCTAGGATGCCGTGCAGTTTATGCAATGCACCCGCTACATTTCAGCGGTGCATGATGACGATATTCACGGATATGGTGGAGGATTATCTCGAAGTCTTCATGGACGACTTTAGTGTGGTTGGAGACTCATTTGAGGAGTGTTTGCAAAATCTTGATAAGGTTCTCGCCCGGTGTGAAGAAACTATTCTTGTGTTCAATTGGGAGAAATTCCATTTTATGGTAGAGGAGGGAATTGTCCTCGGCCATAAGATCTCAAAAGATGGCATTAAAGTGGATAAAGCAAAGATAGAAGTGATCTCAAAGTTGCCTCCTCCAACTTCCGTCAAGTGAGTTCGAAGTTTCCTTGGGAATGTGGGTTTTTACCGGAGGTTCATTACAGATTTTTCCAAAGTGGTAAATCCCCTATGCAAGTTATTAGAGAATGACGCTAAGTTTGAATTCAATGAAGAATGTATGAAGGCCTTTGAGTTGTTGTATCATCACCGCACAAAATTAGAGCTCTCCCTTTGAGCTTATGTGTGACTCAAGTGACGTGGCGGTGGGAGAAGTCTTGGGGCAATAGGTGAACAAAATATTTCATCCCGAATATTATGCAAGAAAAATCATGAACGATGCCCAAGTTAACTATACCGTAACGGAGAAGGAATTGTTGACTATTGTGTTTGAAATGGAAAATTTTAGGCCCTATCTCATGGGTGCTAAGGTGATTGTTCACACCGATCACGCGGCGCTTCGGTATTTGATGAAAAAGAAGGATTCCAAAGCTAGGCTTATGAGATAGGTCTTGTTGCTCCAAGAATTTGATCTTGAGATTGTTGATAGGAAGGGAAGAAAAAATCAATTTGTCGATCATTTGTACCGGTTAGAGGAGCAAGGAAGGCCAAAAGATGGTCTTGAGATTAATGATGTTTTTCCGGATGAGCAGCTTCTTTCGGTTTCCATGCATGATATGCCTTGGTTTGCGGACATCGCCAATTTTCTTGTTGCCGGCATTGTCCCGTGTGAGCTCTCTTCTAACCAAAGGAAGAAGCTTGGACGGGAGAGTTTGGATTACTATTGGGATGAACCTTACTTGTTTAAAATTTGCAATGATGGAGTCATTCGCCGGTGTGTCCCCGAGGAAGAACAAATGAGTATTCTTGATTCTTGTAATTCTTCTCCCTACGGTGGTCATCATGGTGGGGCAAGGACAACTTCCAAAGTTTTGAGTTGTGGGTTTTATTGGCCAACAACGTATAGAGATTCTAGTGAGTTGGTGAAGAGGTGTGACGAGTGTCAAAGAACGGGTGGTATATCAAAGAAGAATGAAATGCCCCTCACAACGATTCTTGAAGTTGACATATTTGATGTGTGGGGCATAGACTTCATGGGCCCTTTTGTTAGTTCGTGTGGCAATACCTACATTCTTGTGGCGGTTGATTATGTCTCAAAGTGGGTCGAGGATGTGTCTTTTCCCAACAATGAAGCCCGGAGTGTAGTTGATTTTCTCAAGAAGAACAGTTTTACACGGTTTGGGACACCTCGGGCAATTATAAGTGACAGGGGGTCTTATTTTTGTAATAGGGATTTTGATACGTTGCTTTCTAAATATGGGGTACAGCACAAGGTCTCCACTACTTACCATCCTCAAGCTAGTTGGCAAGTAGAGGTTTCAAATCGGGAAATCAAGAGCATCTTGTTCAAGACTGTGAATGCCAATGGGACCGATTGGTCAAGAAAGCTTGATGGCTCTATGGGCTTATAGGATTGCATTCAAGACTTCGATCGGTATGTCCCCGTACCGGTTGGTGTATGGTAAAGCGTGTCACTTGCCGGTTGAGCTGGAAAAGCATTATGGGCCTTGAAGAGGTTGAATCTTGATTGGGACACTGCAGCAAATCTCCGTGTTGAACATCTCAATGACCTTGACAAATTTCGGTTTCATGAACAAGCTCTTCATTGTATAAGGAGAAAATGAAATATTTGCATGAAAAGTATGCCAAGAACAAGGAATTCAAAGTGGGCGATTTGGTCTTACTCTTCAACTCCCGGTTGCGTCTCTTTCCAAGCAAGATAAAATCTAAATGAAGCAGTCCCTTTGAGGTAGTGTTGGTAACACCTTTTGGTGCCCTTGATCTAAAGAATAAAAATGGTGAATGGGCATCATGTAAAGCACTATTTGGAGAAGTTTGAGGATAGCCACGTGGTGGATTTGTTGAAGTTCAACTGATATGGTAACCTGCGTCGTGCCATGATGTTAAATCAGGCGCTTCATGGGAGGCAACTCAAGTGATTTTTCTTTCTTTTTCGTTTCTTCTTCTTAGATTAGATTTTCTTGAACTAACTGTTTGTGAGATTTGTGTAGGACTTGTTTGATGCAGTGCAGGACACAATCTGGAAATTGAGCTAAGGATGCACAAAACCGCTGCCGTGTTCAAAATTCCGCGGTCAGCGGTTGCAATTACGCTAGGGCGGATTGGTTCCGCGGACGCGGAATGGTGGAACGCAAAAATCCAACTCTCTGAAGTTTATTCCGCGCCCGCGTCAAAAACTCTGTTGACAGCGGCTTGTTTCCGTTGCAGGTTCAAAATTTCGCTGACAGCAGAATTGTTTCAGCATCAGTTCTTCAAAAGAAAAAAATGCGATCATCGGTGAATTCCGCTGCCGCGCTAGGTAAGACGGTGGTGGGGTCCTAGGTTTAGTATAAATAGATGAGGCCTCATGCTTTTACCCTTTTCTCACTTCAACATTTGATAGCCCCTTTTTTACTGTTCACACTATTCCCCACTATGCATCTAAGCTCCTAGTCTTCATCCTACATCAAATCTCACTCTTGGTATGTTCAATTCCTTGATTCTACTTGTAGATTTTTACTCTTTTATTTGCTTCTTCTTAATTTTTCCTTTTTAGATAGGGTATTATAGACCTAAATCACAAGCATGTTTCACCAAGTGGTAATAATGAAAGGGTAGTGATCTTTTGTTGCCTAATAGGGACTAGGGGTGTTCAATTTTTACTTGATAATTGCCAAATTGTATAAGATTATTAAACCCTAGTTCATAAAAAATTGTATAGTGCACACCTAGTTTGAATTCCGCTACAGCGGACCAAAATCTGCGATCAGCGGAATGTTGATTTGAATGGATATTTGAAACATGTTTTTCCGCTGCAGCGGTCAGAATTCCGCTGTCAGCGGTCCATATTCCGCGGCCGCTGTTACGTTTCTGCGGACAGCGGAATTGAGGTTCAGAATGGCTAAAACAATTCCGCGACCGCATTTGTTTTTTCGCTACAGCGGTGAGACTTCAGCGGTCGTGTCCAGTTTTCCGCGCTCACCGCTTTTCAAATTCAGAAGGTGGAAGTCTGATCCCCACCTTTCCGCTGCAGCGGCCATTTTTCGCTGACAACGGTTGGTATTTCGCTGCAGCGGTCCTCTTTCCGCTGACAACGGTTTTCCATGTTAACCTTCTGCAACATATACCTGTTTGCATCTACTGTGTAACTATCCTCCATGTGCTAATGAGCTTTCTTTGATGATGTTTGCAGACAATGGTTCGATCGAGAGGTGGCCAAGACAAACAACCAGGAAGGGGAGATTCCTCTCGGGGATGGGAAAGGGGTAACCAAGCAGCAACACCCCTAGCCCCGAGAAAGATAATCGAAAACAAGACAACACTTTGGAGGCCCATTCCATACCCCTCATAGTCAAGTGAATATCTTCCCTCATGGGAAATTTAGGAGGGGGATAGTGGCCCAGCCCAAGCGGAGGCACAATCCCATCCTTGACGTCTGGTGAATGAGCCAACATCTACATCCGGCTCCTCGGATAGCTTGGGGTTATCCAGTGATACTCCACCTCTTCTACATCCGGCTCCTCGGATACTCTACTGTGTAACTGTCCTCTATGTGCTAATGAGCTTTCTTTGATGATTTTTGCACACAATGGTTTGATCGAGAGGTGGCCAGGACAAATAATCCAGAAGGGGAGATTCCTCTCGGGAACGGGGAAGGGGTAAACAAGAAGTAGCACACCTAGCCCCGATAAAGATAATCGAAAACAAGACAACACTTCGCAGGCCCACTCCAGACCCCTCGGAGTCAAGTGAATATGTTCCCTCACGGGAAATTTCGGAGGGGGATAGTGGCCCAGCCCAAGCTGAGGCACAGTCCCAACCTCGGCGTCTGGTGAATGAGCCAACATCTACATCCGGCTTCTCGGATAGCTTGGTGTTATCCAGTGATACTCCACCTCCTCCGACCCCCGTGCCACAGTTCCATCCACCACGCATGCTCCAGTTGATCTCAGTGATGATGGTTCCCCAGATGATGTCAGGGGTGGTGATACAGAAAAAAGAGGGGGTTACTAAGGTCTCGGAATCCGACAGTTTGGCAGGACCGTTTCGTCTCCAAACCAGCTTATCACAAGTTTAGAGAGTGGTGGCCTCAAAGGTAACTTGTATTGGAGAGACCTTTTATTGAGAAGGACCTTCTACCCCACAACCCAAACGTCAAAAGTCAATTCAACGAGAGGATGGGGTGGAAATTCTTCATAACCAATGTTCAAGAGGCCAATGAATTTGTGGTTAAAGAATTCTAAAGCAATGTTGCCCACTTCAAAAAAGGGCACATACCTGACCCAAGTTCGGAACAAGAAAGTACTTTTCAATGGCGAGGCACTCAATGATTATGTTGGTTTCAACCATGAAGATGAGACCCCTTACCTGGAGAAGGTGGAGTTAGGTGAGTTAGGTCGCCTGTGGTTGGCCTCCGTGATTGCTATCCCTGGTACCACTCCAGCGTGGCTGACACCAGGAGCTACTATCTTCAGAAACACATTGAGTTTTGAGGCAAAGGGCTGGGCGACATTTGTATGCAGCAGGATAGACCCCACCTTGCATGATAGTGACATACCACTTTCCCGTGCTCTTATTGTGGGGGCCATTATAGCAGGGTACCTGATCAACGTCGGGAATATCATGGAAAGGGTGATCAATAGGACAATCCAGAAGAATGAGCACTCATATCCCTTCCCGAACTTCCTCACTATGTACTTCCAGGACCAGGGAGTTGAGGGAAGGGACTTTGATCAGAAGGTGAAGCCGAAATTGCCATTCTCCTGGTACAATTTGAAGGGCCCGGACAACCCCAAAGCAAAGAGCAAAGCCATCGCTCCTACAGGTTCTGAGCCTTCTACTGTTGCTGAGGGGTCCTCTTCTACCATGACACAACCTCCCTCCGGACCATCTACCTCTGTTCCTGCCTCAGTTCCATCCTCTTCCACATACCCTCAGACTGTACTGAGGGTGACCCAGATATTGGCAGGTATCAGCAACTGGTTACAGGTAGCTTCTTCAAAGCTAGCTGACCTATCCACTGATGTTGCAGCCCAGGCAACCCCTGCCCAGATTCAGTTGCCTCCAACATTTGAGGAGACCTTGAGGGGCTTAGTTGACAACAAAAAGAAGATCTTGGAGTCATTGGGCACACACAAGAAAGAAATCAAGTCATTGGGTAAGGAAGTGAAGAAGATGAAGAAGAGTCAGGATGAGATGAAGAAGACCTAGGAAGAGCTGAAGAAGGAAGTAGCCAAGATCACAACAGCGGGGGACATCCCCTTTGATCTACTCATAGGAGTGCCTACTTCTGCAGCTCATACAACACAGGTTCCAGAGTAGGAGGCTACTTATGCACCGGTGAGGAGAGGAGTCATCCCCCAGACTGATGATATGGAGATCAAGCTTGAGGATCCCAAGAGAGATGCATCTACCCAGCCTCAGGACCCTGTCATAGTGCTTGTCGCTGATCCTACCATTGCAGCTGACCCAGTCCCGATGCAGACAGAGGCATCTTAGGGAGTTCTCTTTTAATCTCTACACCTTCCCCTACTCTATTTTGTCATTTAGCATTGAGGGCAATGCTAATCTTTATTTTGAGGGGGTGGCCTCATTTGGTGATTCAGACATTTGGATGATATTTTTGGTTTGGTCTGTAATAACTCATAATACTATTTTCTTTTCTTTATTTGCATTCCTCGTACTTAATTTTCGTACTTTTGGTTTGTTTTATCTTTGGTATGTATATAAAAAGTTTCCTTTTCATGTATATATTCATTCCCCTCTGATGTATATTCGTCTTAATCCCCTATTGTACATATTCATTTTTTTTACTTTCCGTAACTTTACTTTATAACTTCTTTTATAATTTTCCTTTATAGTTTAGTTTCTTATTTCCTTTAGTAGTTTCTTTTTGAACTTATAGCTTCTTTTTACTTTTTCGTTATCAATAAGCCTTTGTTTTTCTTAATGCCACGGTTCTTTCCAAGGGCGAAAATTGTGTGAACCAGGTGTCTCTTCCTTACGAAAGATGGAGTGACGACCTTCTTAAGGGATTGAGTCTGTTTGTCTTTTTGTTTTTCTTTTATTTGATAGTAATGAATAAATGTGACTCGAGTAAGCTTCACTTGGAACCAACATATTTACCTTTGACCTCATGGTTAGAGACAAATTGTAGACGAGTCTAGCTCTAGTTGTGACCCTTAGAATCTTGAGTTGTCTAAAACTGTCATCGAGTGGTGCTTGCAGCCATATGTAAGTTTTCAATCTAAGCTAAGCTTGTTGTGGGCCCTTGACTCTATTCTCTTTAACAATCTTGTGGCTTGAGAGGTGAGGTTTTGAATTGCTAATCCCAAGTGTCGTGCCAACAAGTTTAGAACTTTCCCCAAGTGTTTTTCTAGACGAAATTCTAAGTGTAGCTCGACTTAAGAAGTGATTATAGGCTCTCCTTGGCCCCCTTTTGAATTTGAAGACTTCCATAGCCTACCATAATAATATCCTTAGTCAACCCCTTTGAGCCTAAGCCTTTTCGTTCAAAAACCACATTACAAACCTCCATCCGTTATATAATGACCCTCTCTTGGCACCTAAATCTTTCCTGAGCATTTGTGATGAACAATTGTCAAAAACATAAGTTTGAAGGAGAGACAAGTAAATGCAAAGTGATGAAGGTTCAAAAAAAACAAAAGGAATTGATGAAAAGGAAAGGCAAGGAAAAGGATGAAAACCCAAAAAGAAACATGTCAAAAAGAAAAGTGAAAGTTGAAAGGATTCAATGAAACAATGTTGAAAGGTTTGGAATAATGAGAAAAGGAGAAAAATGAGCCTCAAATAGAAGAAAGAGTGACAATGAGTCTCTCTACGTTCCCCAAGGAAGAGAAAATGACTCAAAGAGTCAAGAAAAACATGAGCCAAAGTGTGAAAATGGAGTGCTTAAGGAAAGATGTTCTATCGTAGTTCATTATGCCCGAATTTGATCCAAAGAGCCTTCATTACATATCGTTAAAGCCCTATAGGATTTCAAGTTTATTGATCTTACATTAGTGGTGATTTATACGAGGGGCAAGCCTAGAGTACTTAGAGCCGGACTTGTGGCATTCTTTTGAGAGTGACGAGCGCACTTCTTGATAATCCCGGTTTTGAGCGTACATTCTATAAGGTGAGATGAGCTCATGGAGAGTAAAGGAGAAAGAGTCTGGGATCCACAATGACTTTTATTACGTGAGAGAGCGAAGCTCTTTGATGAATTGAGTCAACTCTTGAAGCTTTGGCGTCACATTAGATCTAGGGAACTAAGAAAGTCATTGCATAATGTTGTCAATAATGCATTTGTGTTGAGGGTAATTGTTAGTCCCAATTGAAGCTTGATGAAGTTTCATTTGAACAACTGAATTTCTACTTCTTTTTCTTGTGGAGGTGGGGAAATACCTTGTTTGCTTGAGGAGCAAAAGCTTACGTTTGGGGTAGTTGATAACTAGGGATTTTCACCTACTATTTACTCTCTTTTGCTTAGGTTTTGGGGAAAAAATACACTAAGGTACTCCCGAAAACTAATGCAAGGTGCTTATTTGCAGGGTTTGGATCAAATTGAGGCAAAGAGGCAAAAACTAACTTAAACAGGAGCCAAACTTGCACAAGCCATGGACTCAACAGAAGCGATGACAACACTATTTTATCGATGGAGCGGATGCTTTTCCGCTCGGGCGGATTCCTAAGAGCTGCAACGGAAATAGATTCAGAGAGCTGGATTTTGACGCTTTTAGAACCGCCAAGAGCGCAATAAAGGCGCGGCCGCAAAACCCTTAGCGCGGCCGCGGTGGGAATTCCACCGAGAGTGGAATGGCAAGATCAAAGATCCATCAAAATTGGCCAATCTCAAGAGTGCGGTCCAGCGCTCAAATTTTACTGCGCGCTATTTAGTTCCGCTGGGGTGCCCAAGATTCCGCTGGGAGCGGAAACACAGTTCAGAGAAGTTGCGAGTTGAAGAAACGTGATCCGCGCTCTTAATTGCGCGGCCGCGGAAGCTGTTCCGCTGGGGCGCTTGGTTTTCCGCTGACAGCAGAACCTCCGCATGGGCATTTTTGTCCAGTAATTTCAGTTGTGTATAAATAGTTCTTTTTCTCAATTTTAGGGTATCTGATGTTCTGGAGAGCTCGTGAATAGCAGCCTTTTACCTTTTTGAGTAACTTTAGAATAGATTTCACTCTTAATCTTAGATTTTATCTTTGTATTTGACATTTCTGGCTTTAATTTCATCTACTCTTTTGATTTCTTCCTTGAATATGAGCAGCTAGACCCATTAGCTAGGGTTGTGACCCAACCCTAGTGTGGGTATCTAATGGGTCTTTAATTTTAGGGTTTACTTGTTGTTGGGCCAGTGATATTTAGCTTGTTTCATGCTTAATCTATTGAATTAGTGGTTGCAAACACTGATTCATGCCTTTTGACTAGGGTTTGTTCTTGAGAATGATGACCCAAGTCTAGGTAAAATAGGCTAACAAGGAATTGTGGTGAATTCAAGAGATTGATAGCCCCAATTAAAGGGTAGAACCTAGATATAGTAATACCCGACTTGAGCCAATTTCACTTGCTATGTTGAAACACCCAATTAGGCTTGAGAAAGCCAACTCGGGCAAAGTCACCAAAACTATCGAGAGGTATAGGGTGAGTAATTGAGTGTGAGGTTATATCACGAGCCCATAACTAACAAGTTTATCCTCGACTTTAGATCCCGTTAGATACTCGCCTAGGTGTAAGTTGCATCCCTAGTGCCCTTTATAACTTGATAAAACCTTCACAAAAATATTGTAGTTAGCTTGTTCTTAGCAATATTTAGTATTATAACTAGTAGAGAACCAAAACAACCTATGTTTATAAGAGTAATTAAGAACAATATACATTACTAAATCGGATAGGAACCCAACTCCAATCTTCTAACTCCTGTGTATTTCGATCCCGATCCTATCGGGTAAAAGCTATATTGACCCCGCCTTGCCATTCTATAGTGGTATAGGTAGGACCTCAATCACATGTGCGTCACCTCATTTATCTAAATAGAATGGAATTCCGGGGTTTCATACCCTCAGGTCTAAATTTACAATCGTTACTTACCTTAAATCGGACGAAAATCTACTTCGCGATGCCCTTGCCGCTCGACTCGCCTCAGATCGCCCCGAATCTAACCAAAATCAAAATCATATCATTAATACATGCCAAAGGAACAAAGCCCACGCGAAAATAATCAAATCAAATAAAAAATCCCGAAGTTGGCCAAACCCGACCCCCGGGTCCACGTCTCGAAATCTATTAAAATTTACGAAACCAGAATCCTTATCCTCTCACGAGTCCATGCATACCAAATTTATAGAAATCTAACTTCGTTTGACCCGTCAATCACCCGATTTAAACTCTCAAGTTCCAAGCTCTAATTCCCCAATTTTCACCCTTAGATCCCATAAATTTCATGCTTAATTAACTGAAAATCACCATAGAATCAAGTGTTAGGCTCAAAAACATTACCGCAATGCGTTTCCTCTTGAATCCGTCTTCAAAATCTCTCAAAAGCTTCAATCCCGACTTCAAAAATGGTGGAAATGGGCAAAATTTCGCGAAGGATTTAATTTATACCTTTTGCCCCAAGGATTCCGCACCTACGGACAATTCATAGCACCTGCAGACTCGCACTTGCGTTCCCAGGTGCGCACCTGCGAGATCCACTAACTCGCCAGCTTCCGCACCTGCGCCATGCCTCGCGCCTGCGGACTCGCAGGTGCGGCCATACCCGCGCACCTGCGCTCGAGCCTCAACTTCCATTTTCCGCATCTTCACATCTTCCCTACGCACCTGCGACGTCGCACCTGCGGCTACCCATCCGCAGGTGCGGAAAAACAACGGAAGCCCAAAAACCTGAAAAATATGCAACTTCTCAACTCCAAAAACCATATCCATTAATCTCCCAAAACACGGCCGAGACCCTTGGGACCTCAACCAATAATACCAACAAGTCACATACCAACATACGAACTTAGTGGAACCTTCGAAATACTCAAAACAACACAAAAACACCAAATCAACCTCGAATTCAAGCCTAAGAACTTCTAAACTTCCAAAATTCGCCAACGATATTGAAACCAACTAAACCACGTTCGAATTACCTGAAATTTTGCACACACATAAAAAACGACACGACGAACCTATTCCAACTTCCGAAATTCCATTCAGACCCCGATATCTAATTTTCCACCACCGACCGAAAATCGCGAAAACTCCAATTTTGCCAATTCAAGCCTAATTCTACCACGGACTTCCGAATAACATTCTGAACCCACTCCTAAGTCCAAAATTATCTAATGAAGCTATTTGAACCATAAAAACCCAATTCCGAGATCATTTACCCATAAGTCAACTTCTGGTTGACTTTTCTACTAAATAACTAACTTAAGAGGCTAAGTGTCTCATTCCTTTCCAAAATCACTCAGAACACGTGCCAACCGACCCGACACAACATAATAGAGCTTAACAACAAATAATAAAGCAGAAATGAGGGAAAGCCTGGCCAAACTCTCGGAACGACCCGCCGGATCGTTACAGTAACTCGCCAAAAGGCGCGTGAGATATGAAATTATACTTAAAATGGCCCCAGTTGGCCGTGTCTAATGGTTAATTAATGTTACCCTCTTTAAATATTTTAATTTTTCTATTTTCCCTCTATTTTCTTTGTATCCTAGCATTCTTCTTTATTTTATTTTATCTTTCTTCTTCCTTTTTTCTTATGGGTTTCATCTGAAAATTCTTTCCTTCCCTTGTTTCTTCTAAAGTTATCTTTCTTCTTCATTTAGTTCTTCTTCTTTCAACACTATTTAGTTCACCAAAAGCCTATGACTTTTACCAAACCCTAACTGAAATCCTTACCAAACCTTAATTTTTTATCCCAAAGTTCGTATTAAACTAAAATTTCTAGTGAAAATGAAGGTTAATGAGAAAAATTCAACGTTTGATCGAAGTCTAATGGTGAAAATCACGATTGAGACATGGTGTAGCTATTATTGAAAGAGATGAAAGAGATTTTCTTATTTTTTTATTTACATGACCATGTGTTTATTCCTTCACCCTCCTCCCTTGATTTTTTAACCCCCAAATATTTACCCATTTAATTATTTTTTATTATTAGTTAAAATTCTTAATTAAATTGATATTTAGATTAGGCTGAGTAAATAGAAGGGTGTATCACACTCACCACCAAAAAGTCCCGAGGTGTTTTTAATATATAGGGATATATAATTAAAGAGGCTTTTGGGGAGATTGGTTAGTTTAAGTAGGTAACTGATAAAAACGTGATAAGAGTTTCGGGGTATTCACTCTTTTATTGAAACTTGAACGCATATCTAAACTTTGGAAAGCTATATCTACGGCTGAGTGAGATCAAATTTCAACGTCAAATTATTTACCCCATTGGTGAATAATGATCTATGCAAAAGAAATTGATGAACATTCTACATTCACAGATATTCAGACCCGACGATGTGAAATATTAATGGGTATGTTGTCTACATTCACGGATATATGTCAAGGCAGTTATTAATGGACGTGGTACCATAAAATAGAGTCGTGGCATATAGGCTATAGCAATGATCTACATTAATTCTACATTGGAGGTAAATACTAATTACAGGCAAAGCAAGGGATATTTTATATTTGCTTTGCCGGGAGGGAAGGAGAGAGGCAGGGGCCCTGCGTCCACATATTTTAACGAGTGCCATTGAAGTGAATATTGTGTGTGCCAGTTATATCTTCTCTTGATGGATTCCGCATGTTAGCCAAATAAATGAACCGATGAATTTGCAATATCTTTTGCCAAATTAAATTACAAACGAAGCGAAACTATAATTAATATTGAGGATGTAGTGAGTTAAGATTTTAAACAGTCAATAACACATCTCTTTAATTTGTTGTGTGTACATATATGATATACCTCAACATCTCAAGATTGTAGATTAGATAGTTTTATTGCCATAGCTTTAGTACTAGCCAAGTGTAAGGTAAAAACTGATTTACCGTTGATGTTCACATCAAACCAACGAATGTAGAGTAGACTTAAGTGGATTATCACTTAATCATGATTAATGCACATAAATATTAGTCTGGAGTCTGGATTAATTCATTGTACTCATGGCGTACGCGGCATTGACTTAAGATCCTTTATTTTGCCGTGTTTGAGATTAGGTTGTTAGGGACAATTCATGTCTAATAAATGTGCTAAATAGACGAGGCATCTTTTGCATAATTAAGGAGGATTTTCCGACAAAATATTGTTGTAAGTTGGAAGATTAGGGATGAGTGTGACTGGTGGACAGTGGGAAAAAGCTTACATGCATCATTTGCGTAGTTTAAAGTAAGAGTCACAAATTGAAGTTAAAGCACACTAAAATTTAGATTAATAATTAACTAAAATAATATATTTATATTAGATTCACATTTTTGGCATTTTTGTATCGGGTTTATTTAAAATCTTAAATTCATTTCTGACGCGCAAAGATCGGGCATGATTAAGATTTTAGGAATGTGCATATCGGTGAATATATCCACATAGAAAAAGAACGAGTAAGTAAAGTCTCTGAAATTAAATGGGGGTTCCTCCTTGTTTGCGACAGAAGCACGAGATGGTACTATCAAGCTTCATGTCACATGCATTTCTTCACCATCAACGACATGATAAGTAACGTACTACTTATGTTATTTAGGTAAAAAATTTCCCAAACAAGGCAAATAATATTTAATAACCCATGCTTTTGTCTACCCTTCACATGTCCCAATTGCAGATTTTAGGACCCCCACCAAGAGTTATGTGTCATAACCACAAACTAAAATCCTCCTTCTATTTCTCTGTACAAATTTCAATTTCTAATATTTTTAACAGCTCTTTGAATCTATTCATATGCCAATTTTCTAACTCAGATTTAAGCGTATTGTAATATTTTATTCTTAATTATCTGGTGTCTTAAATTTGTCGGTCTGACTAATTTGGTTTCGTAGAGTAAGAAGTTCTGATTAAGAAAAAAGGAACTTAGAAGTAAGCTTCTAATTTACTTACTCCTCAGCCAAAAGGAAAAATAAAGAATTTTTTAAAAAGGCAAAACCAAACAATCTATGGGCTCACTTTAGCAGTTTGCCATTGAATTAAGTTAAATCATCATGAACAACGCGGTTATGTCCTCATGATACAGTTATTTTTGGTCTACGCTAAATGCTAGCCAGTACTTACGCTTTTATAGAAATTTACATTCCAAAATCTAGCTTCAATAACCCCAAATAAATTTCATAAGAATTTTCAGAAGGTAAAGTCAATTTTTTTAAAGTACAAAACCTCTAAGGAAACTGTTTTTGCTTGAGTTAAATCTTGAAAAATAAAAGATTTTTTTATCAAGATTTCCAAACTCATTTCTTAAAATCTTTTGAAAACTCAAAATTAGTTTCTGGAGCTTTCATCAGTTTTTTGATAGATTTAAGAAACTAAGTTCGAGAATATTTTTTAAGAAAGAATATTATTTTTTCAAGATTTAGCTGAAACAAATAATTTATGCAAAAATTCAAAAAATGAGTTTGTGCTTGCGTTGTAATCCTTAAGAGAAGGGAAATTAGAAGGGACCTTTATCAATATTGTGACTTAGCCATTGTATACGGATGAAATCGGAGAAGCCCAATTTCGAATCCTCTATGGTGTTCCGAGCCCAAGCTCGGAAGATTCGAAGCGAGGTTCGGGTCCGATCTCAGAATGCATACCTCGAGATAGCACATCGAAGGCCCGATGCGGCCTACCTCGAGGCAGTGCAAAATCGATGACAATCAAGAAAAGACGGGAATTTCCCAAGGATACGTGGTAGGACAGATAAGATTTGTAAAAGATAGTATAAATTCGTACTAGGCCGTTATACAACTGTACCAATAATATTCTTTGTCATAATTAAAAATGTACCCTATTAGGGTTTTCGCCTCCTATATAAAGAGGACCCAATCATTTGTAAGGCATCATTCACTGCAATAGAACATTCTACTCTGCTTTTTCTCGTTTAACGTGCTCTTCAGTTGTTCTTCAGCTTTATTGTTCTTCATTTATTGTTCATACTTTATTACTATCAACCTACCTCGAGACCCCCGAGGTTGTCAGCTCGAGGTCCCGATTCCTTGGGTAACATTGGTTTGGTTATCATATTCTCCTTACTTAAGCTCAATATTTCTCACTTATTTACTAGTATAGAAATAAATCACATATTTTTAGAACCACAAATCATATTTAATTATTAACACCAATTTTCGAGGTAAACAGTTTGGCGCCCACCGTAGGGCTAAAGATAATAGTGATTATTTTGGTGCTAGTTTTCTGATAACACACGTTATTCTTCACACTTATACTTGTCCAAAGATTCTTTGATTTCAGGTTAAAATATGTCTAACTCAGCAAACACACATGGAAACGACGGTCTCGGCTTCCATGGAGAAAACAGTGCAACAACTTCAGGGGCAGGTGTGCCACCGCTCAACCCCGAAGTAGCACCAACGCCTAACCCTGTCGATGTCGGTTCACATATTGCTTTGCACATTGATTTGGGCACGGACATTGAAGGAAGTGTACGTGGAGGAGACCAACCCGACGTACAAAGAACACATGCTCGAGAAGAAAGAGAAGTCAGCCTACAAGTAATCTTTGAAATGTTGCAAGCACAACAAGTTGTTATTTCTCAGTTACAGAGTCAGCAAAAGACTCCGAGCACAGCAGGACCAGAAACAGCTCCTCGAGTTGAGCCAGCACCAGAAAGATCAAGCAATAATGGGTCAGGAATTGGCCCTACCATCATGAGGATTCTCTAGGAACTCACTAAGAGGGTCGAGTCATGAAAAAAGAAGATAGAGGACAACGACAAGAAAGTGGAAACCTACAACTCGAGGGTTGACCAGATCCCGGGAGCACCTCCGGTGTTGAAAGGACTGGATTCGAAGAAATTTGTACAGAAACCGTTCCCACAGAGTGCGGCTCCGAAGCCCATTCCGAAGAAGTTTCGGGTGCTCGACATCCCAAAATACAATGGGACCATAGATCCCAACGAGCACATCACCACATAAACTTGTGGTATAGAGGAGAATGACTTGAAAGACGACGAGATCAAGTCTGTTTTATTGAAGAAATTTGGAGAAACACTGTCTAAGGGGTCCATGATGTGGTATCATACCTCCCCCCGAACTCGATAGATTCGTTTTCCATGTTGGCAGACTCATTTGTAAAGGCACATGTTGGTGCCATAAAGGTTGCAACAAGGAAGTCCGATGTGTTTAAGATTAAGCAAAGAGAAAACGAGATGTTAAGGGAGTTCATCTCCCGTTTTCAAATGGAGTGAATGGAGTTACCGCCATTCTCCGATGACTGGGTCGTGCAAGCCTTCACTTAAGGACTAAATGAACAAAGCTCAATAGCTTCGAGGCATCTAAAGCAGAACATGATCGAGTATCCCGCCGTAACTTGGGCGGATGTGCACAACAAGTACCGGTCAAAAATTAGGGTCGAGGACGACCAGTTGGGAGCCCCCTCGGGCTTAGTTTATCCAAGCAGGATACTAGCAAAGGAATCGAGGAATGCAGAAAGGGAGCCAAGGCTGAACAAGGAAAGATATCAACCATACATCGAAGACAGAAGGAACACTTCGAGGCGCAACATACCTCGAAATGATCAAAGAATAGATTGAGGTCATACTCATGAGTAAGACCGGGTTTGACAGGCACTCGGGACCGATGGAAGCACCCCGACTGTCAGAATACAACTTCAACGTCGATGCCTCAGATATCGTATCAGCCATCGACAAGATTAGAGATACCAAGTGGCCCAAGCCCATACAGTCAGATCCTTCTCACAGGAACCCTAACTTAATGTGCAAGTATCATGGAACTCATGGTCATAGGACCGAGGACTGCAGACAACCTTGAGAGGAGGTAGCCCGATTGTTCAACGAGGGACACCTTCGAGAGTTTCTCAGTGACCGGGCCAAGAACCATTTTTGAGAGAGAGATGCAAACAGGAAAAATGAACCAGAAGAGCACCAACATGTCATTCACATGATCATCAGAGGAGTTGATGTCCCACAGGGACCTATATTCAAACGAACCAAAGCATCTATCACCAGGGAGAAGCGAACTCGGGACTACATCCCCGAGGACACCCTTACATTCAGCGAGGAAGACGCTGAGGCCTTATCTCATCCTCACAATGATGCACTGGTAATTTCTTTCCTTTTAAATAAAGTTCAAGTTAAACGTGTGCTCGTGGTTCCAGGTAGCTTGACCAATATAATCAGGTCAAGGGTCGTGGAGCAGCTCGGACTGCTCGCGCAAATCATACCCGCCTCTCGAGTCCTGAATGGATTCAACGTGGCGAGTGAAACAACCAAGGGGGAAATCATCCTCCCAGTCAACGTGGCCAGAACCATACAAGACACCAAGTTTCATGTCATCGAAGGTGACATGAGGTACAATGCTTTACTTGGAAGGCCATGGATCCATAGCATGAGAGCATCGCCATCAACTCTTCATCAAATGATGAAGTTCCCAACAAAGGATGGCGTGAAAATGGTGTATGGAGAGCAGCATGCAGCCAAAAAGATGCTCGCAGTGCACGACTTGGAACCAACATCAACACCATCTACCTCGGAGAAGTTAAAGGACAAACAGGTAGCCAAATAAAAATCACAACCCATGCCCTCTATTGAGCCCGGGGGAAAGGAGCCCGATGAACATGTGGTCGAGGAAGAAGAAGAAGATTTCCTCACTCCCCGAGCCTTCGTTTCCCCCGAGGAGTAAGATGCAACGAGGTCCACCGTCGAAGAACTCGAGCAAGCCGTATTGATTGAGCATCTCCCAGAACTAAAGGTATACCTGGGAACGGGATTAACCCTCGAACTTAGGAAAAATTCATTCAATTTCTTATTAATAACATTGATTGTTTCTCTTGGTCCACTTAGATATGACAGGGATTCCACCGGAGATAACCACCCATCGACTAAGTGGTGATCCCAGGTTCAAACCAGTGAAACAAAAAAGGAGACCTCAGTTTGAGGTAAAGCATGCATTCATCAAAGATGAGGTAACAAAACTTCTCAAAATAGGATCCATTAGGAAAGTAAAATACCCTGAATGGCTAGCTAACGTAGTGGTAGTCCCCAAAAAAGGGAATAAACTTAGAATGTATGTAGATTACAAGGATTTGAAAAAATCATGCCCTAAAGATTCTTTCCCACTGCCTAACATCGATCGATTGATCGATACTACGGCTGGCCACGAGATCCTTACTTTTCTGGACTCTTATTCCGGGTACAATCAAATTCAAATGAACCCGGAGGACCAGGAAAAGGCTTCGTTTATCACGAAGTATGGTACATATTTCTATAATGTAATACCCTTCGGGCTAAAAAATGCAGGAGCAACATATCAACACCTAGTTAATAAAATGTCCGAACATCAAATAGGCAAATCTATGGAAGTTTACATTGATGAATACTAGTTAAGTCCCTGCGCGCAGAGGTCCATTTGACCCATTTGCAGGTAACCTTCGATATCTTAAGAAGGTACAACATGAAACTCAACCCCGAGAAATGCGCTTTCAGAGTCGGCTCGGGCAAGTTCTTAGGTTTCATGGTGTCGAACAGGGGGATTGAGATCAACCCCGATAAGATCAAAGCCATCGAGGAGATCACTGTCGTGAACAATTTGAAAGTCGTTCAACGGCTGACCGGGCGGATAGCTGCCTTAGGTCAATTTATAACGAGGTCTTCAGATCGAAGCCATCATTTTTTCTCCCTACTCAAAAAGAAAACAACTTTGCATGGACTTCGGAGTGTCAACAAGCCTTGGAGGAATTAAAGCGTTATCTCTCGAGCCCACCCTTACTTCATACTCCGAAGGAGGATGAAATATTATATTTGTATTTAGCCATGTCTGAGGTAGCGGTAAGTGGCGTATTGGTTCGAGAAGATCAAGGTACGCAATTTCCTGTCTATTATGTAAGTCGGACCCTAGGAGGTGCTGAAACCAGGTATCCGCATTTAGAAAATTAGCCCTAGCATTAATAAGTGCATCTAGGAAGTTGAAACCATATTTTCAATGTCATCCTATATGTGTATTAACTACATATCCACTTCGAAACATTTTGCATAAGCCCGAATTATCGGGCCGATTGGCCAAATGGGCCATCGAACTCGGAGGGTATGATATCGAGTACCAACCCCGAACGGCTATAAAGTCTCAACTTTGGAAGACTTCGTGGACGATTTTACACATTCGTACCCAAAGTAGAAAAAGAACTCTATCTAAAAAAAGGTACATCAACGGGGGTATGGACCCTCTTCACGGACGGTGCCTCGAATGTGAAAGGGTCCGGGCTCGGCATTGTTTTAAAACCGCTTACGGGCAGTACCATTGGACAATCTATAAAAACTTCGAAATTGACTAATGATGATAGGCTATAATTACGTATTTTAGTCGCTTATTACACTCTAATTTTCTGCACTTTAATTGAGTTTGAGCTTTAATCGCTAGAATTTTGCACTAATTGTGTATTTTATGCCTTGTAGGAGTGATTCCGAGCTATATAGATGTTATGCAATGTATACAAGTGATTTGGAGCTTTGAAGTCTGCGTAAAACCCCAAGGAATTAATCCGGGATCGTGTTCAGGGGTCAAATTTGATTGTTAAGAACAAACGAAGACTCGAGTAGGCATATTACGCACTGTCCAGTAAAATAGACATAACTCTTTGCTCTAAACTCTATTTGGGATATATAATCTATTGTTGGAAAGCTAAATCAAAGGGATACAATTACACGTTTTACATTTTTCCAAATGCCAAACAGAAATGGGTGAAAAGTGTGCAGGTGCACACGGACCGCGCAAATTGGGCAAAATACTTGTTGTTATGTGCGGCCTGAGCGCGGTCTGAGTGCGGCCGCGCACGTATTTCTCGAGAAAAGTGTTCTTTTTCGCACTGGAGAAGGTATAATTATTTGGGCTCGAACCTACTTGGTATATATACATGAAAAAACGGTATTTGGAGGAGGTTGGACATATTTTTGACAGAGATTCGACTTAAGGAGGCAGAGACACAATAGGATCAAGGCGGAGAATTCTTCTACGAGTTTTTCCTTCCTCTTCCTATTTTTCATTGTTGGTTATGACTTTTAGTATTGTAGTTTTACATACTATTATGAACAACTAATTTGTTATCTAGGGTTTTGATGGAACCTTTTGTAGGATAAATTCTTGTTATGTTTTTATATAATTGAGTCGTTGGATTTCTCTACTTGTTCAACTACGTTTGTATTGTGTTTGGTCGAAGAGCTCTCAATTAGATGTGCCTATTTAGTATGTATTACTCGGGAGAGATTGCATATTTAGGTAGTTGTTGCGATGTATATGAGGGATCAATAACGAAGGGTTTAAGGGTGGGATTAGGGATAATGAAACCTTGGGTGCGATCTAAGTGAGCCGTACTTAATGTCAGCTAGCGTAATTCGGGAGAATATGTCTAGTAAATTGTGGTAGTTACTCGGGAGAGAATTACAACACGCAGAGTGCTCATGATTGGTAGAGAATACTTAGGCAAAATTATAGAAGATATAGCGGGAAGGATTCCAACAGTTTGGGCAAATCATAACTCTAGACCTGCTTAATCTTTTCTCTAACCCATAGTATCTTTAGTTTTAATTTACTATTTTTATTTGTTAGTTAATTAGTTAAACATAAAAATCTTAATATCTATAAGGTAGGAATTGTTCAAGTTTGTATTATTGGTGATAGTGAACAATTGTAGCTAAGCCTTAGTTCTCTGTGGGATTCGACTTCGGACTTGTGAACTGGATTATATTTGCAACGACCGCTTAGTCCTTTTTATAAGGCATAGTTGGACGTGATCAAATTTTAGCGTCGTTGTTCGGGAACTAACGGTGTAGCTGTAGGTGTACATATTTCTAGGTTGCAAGTTTGAACTTTTATTTTTGTTTTCGTGTATTTGATTATTTATTTATTTTTAATTTTTAATTTTTGATATGAGAGACATGAAATCTTGGAATGATGAGATTTTTGATGTTGGTAATTCTACTTTTGATCCACGTTATTCATATTGTGGAGGAAACCACCCAGGGCAAAATTATCAAAATATTTTCGAGAGCGAGTTATGTGCACCAACTCAATCTTATGTGTGGAATGTGTGTGATATGTGTGGTGGTCAAGATGGTCACTTTCATGGTTGTGCTTATATTTCTTATCTTCCCCCAACCCCTTACTTTGATGGTTCTTCTTTTTCTTGTGAAGTTAATAGGAAAAAAGAACCCAGTGATGATGACCTGAAAAAGATCGAGGATATGCTAAAGTGCCTTGTGGAACAAAATGATGAGATACAACTGCGGGTACAAAGGTAAGGTGCAACTATTCGTAACTTGGAGGCTCAAGTGAGTCAACTAGTTGAAGCTTTTAATGCTCAATATGCCAATATTGTGGATAGCCAGGAACAATGTGCATTAGAGATGGAAATTGAGGTGCCAATAGGGGGGGGGGGGTCCAAAGTATAACCCCAATACTCTAACCGGCTAGAATTTGAGGATGCCGATGTTGAAGAAGTAATGCTAGAGTCAACCAGGGATGTTGAAGATACAAATTTAGTTGACTCTAGTGTGATTGGTGTTGAGGAGGTTAAAAATCTTGAATTTCATGTATTTGAGTGTGTTGGACCTCATTCAAAACACTTCTCTACATTATGTTCAGATGGTGAAATGGAAATTGAGCCGTATGAGCCAATGTAAGAGTCAAAGGAAGAGGTAGATGAGCCCTAAATTCTAAAATTTTCAAGGACGTCTAGGCAAAGTGACATTCCTCGGTTGAAAGCTAAAAAGTTCATAAAGCATCATTTAATTTTTGGATCGCAACAATTTGTATCGCCCCAAGAGCATGATCATAGAACAGAATCAAAACTTGGGGTCCAATTCATAAGTTCAAAGTGGAGGCAGAAAGTGATTCGCGTCGTGCCGCGACGTTAAATCAAGCGCTTGTTGGGAGGCAACCCAGCTTTAGTGTCAATTTTTTATTTTCTAGGAGCATGGAACGCAAAGCCATTGGAAGTATGCAATAGCAAACCATATAGTTGGAACTAAGTGTGAGGTACCCACACGAAGGACCAGGCCTGGGAGAAGTCTGAGTACCTCATGAGATGCTAGTGCTTCGACCTTTGGCCTACCAGGGAGTTTCTTTTATCCTCTTGTATGTATTGGTGTGCATTGGGGACAATGCACAATTTTAAGTGTGGGGTGAGGAGATTGTCTGGGTGACTTTCTATGCTATTTTAGTTGTGTTAGTTTAATGGAATAATTTTTTTAATACAAAAATAGAAAAGATTGGACTTTTCCCGACGATGGATCTATTAGACAATTTTCTTGAGGGATTTAAGTCTAAAGAAAAAAAAAGATTTTCTTTTGTTAGGTAGTGTAGCAATTCCCCTTTGGGTTTTCTTTGTGCCACGGTTCTTTTCCAAGGGTTTTGTTTGAACCGGGTGTAGTTAGTTTTTTTAAGGAATAGGAGCATTGTGTTGTGTTTTGAATTGAAGCGATATCTCTTGAATTTGTTATGCCTTGAGAATAGTGAGTACTTTGGTTGTGACGCTTAGGCTCAGGTTTTGACTCTTGTATAAGTACCTTAAATTGTATGATTTTAAATTTGCTTACTGCTTTGACTAGAGTGTCTTGATGAATCCAATCCAGAGTGAGTTATGTGCCATGTGTGTGTGAGGTTTGGGTGTTATTCTATGCATTGTATTTGATGCCTAGAACTTGCCCCGTGAGTTTGCAAAGCGAAATAGTAGTTTTGTTCAGTCTTGGAAGTGATATAGGTGTTTCTTTGTTGAGCCAGATATGTATATCTTACCCGTCTAATTGTTATGTATCGTAGTTAACCCCTTTGAGCCTGTAATCCTGTTTCTTTGGAAACCACATTACAAGCATTACCCATTTGGTTGAATTAGCTATCTATTTGAACCTTTTAACCTCTCATGAGCACTTGAATTGTTATGAACTGTGTAAAAGTTAAAGTGTGGGGTGGTTGGTTTGGCTTTTGAGTGGAACTAATGAAATAAGGAGAAAGGTGCACTGCTTTGAAAAAGTAAGAGTCACTTGAATTTTTATTTTTATTTTTTAAGAAGAAAGAAAAGGAAAAAATAGTTGTATTGTTGTGAAAAAAAGAAGATATTCCTTGATAAGTGGTGACTCTTGATGTAATTGTGCTTAAAGAAGTATGAGGTAAAATACATTTATGTGAAGGCGGAGTTTGGTTTGATATAAGTATGAGGTTTGAATGTCAAAGTATATGTATTTAAGTGCTTAGGGAGGTGTAGTCACTCTTATATCTAAATATATCTTACCCGTCCCGCAGCCTACATTACAACCAAATAAAGTCATACTTGATCCTAGACTGACTGAGCTCGATTAGTAGAGTAGTACACTACGGGCAAGCCTATGGTGCATCTTTTGTGGAATATGAATGTTATTTCTGAGAGTGAGTGAATTCTTTCTATCTTAAGTTCCTATGTGTTTTTAAATTTTATTGTGTGGAACTACTCTATTTTGTTGTGTGAGGGTACTTGATTCATGAAATAAAGGTAATGTAGGAGACCTCTATGTTAGAGTAAGTGGGTGATTTGTAAATAATGCGTGGTACTTGTGAGTCAAATCTTGAGTTGAAGATGTTACACCCTTGTGCTTCATCCATTTTAAATATTCTTGGTATGATGAGTCTGGATAATTGTTTAAAAAGGTCGTGTCTAAATAGACATAACTCTTTGCTCTAAACTCTATTTGGGATATATAATCTATTGTTGGAAAGCTAAATCAAAGGGATACAACTTACATGTTTTACGTTTTTCCAAATGCCAAACAGAAATGGGTGAAAAGTGTGCAGGTGCACACGGACCGCGCAAATTGGGCAAAATACTTGTTGTTATGTGCGGCCTGAGCGCGGTCTGAGTGCGGCCGCGCACGTATTTCTCGGGAAAAGTGTTCTTTTTCGCACTGGAGAAGGTATAATTGTTTGGGCTCGAACCTACTTGGTATATATACATGAAAAAATGGTATTTGGAGGAGGTTGGACATATTTTTGACAGAGATTCGACTTAAGGAGGCAGAGACACAATAGGAGCAAGGCGGGGAATTCTTCTACGAGTTTTTCCTTCCTCTTCCTATTTTTGGTTGTTGGTTATGACTTTTAGTATTGTAGTTTTACATACTATTATGAATAGCTAATTTGTTATCTAGGGTTTTGATGGAACCTTTTGTAGGATAAATTATTGTTATGTTTTTATATAATTGAGCCGTTGGATTTCTCTACTTGTTCAACTACGTTTGTATTGTGGTTGGTCCAAGAGCTCTCAATTAGATGTGCCTATTTAATATGTATTACTCGGGAGAGATTGCATATTTAGGTAGTTGTTGAACAGCATCACTCCTGACGTATATGAAGGATCAATAACAAAGGGTTTAAAGGTGGGATTAGGGATAACAAAACCTTGGGTGCGATCTAAGTGAGTCGTACTTAATTCCAGCTAGCGTAATTCGGGAGAATATGTCTAGTGAATTGTGGTAGTTACTCGGGAGAGAATTACAACACGCAGAGCGCTCATGATCGGTTGAGAATACTTAGGAAATTTTTTAGAAGACATAGCGGGAAGGATTCCAACAGTTGAGGAAATCATAACTCTAGACCTCCTTAATCTTTTCTCTAACCCGTAGTATATTTAGTGTTAATCTATTTATATTTGGTATTTAATTAGTTAAACATAAAAATCTTAATATCTATAAGGTAGGAATTGTTCAAGCTTGTATTCTTGGTGATAGTGAACAACTGTAGCTAAGCCTTAGTTCTCCGTGGGATTTGACTCCGGACTTGTAAACCGAATTATATTTGCAACGACCGCTTAGTCCTTTTAATAAGGCATAGTTGGGCGTGATCAACTAACAATGAGGTCGAGTATGAGTCCATGATTGCAAGTCTCGAAATAGACACGGGCCTAGGAGCAGAGGCCATCGAGGCAAAATGTGACTCGCTTTTAGTAGTCAACCAAGTAAATGGAAGCTCTGAGGTTCGAGAAGATAGGATGCAAAGATACTTAGACAAGCTTCAAGTAACATTGCATCGCTTCAAGGAGTGGACCCTAGTCCACGTACCTCGAGAACAGAACAGCGAGGCCGATGTACTCGCAAACTTGGGTTCATTCATTGAATAAGATGACATAGTCCCGGGGACTATCGTACAACTATCAAAGTCGGTGATCGAAGAGGGTCATGCAGAAATTAACTCGACGAGTCTGACATGGGATTGGAGGAACAAGTACATCGACTACTTGAAGCATAGGAAGCTCCCCACGGACCCAAAATAATCGAGGGCCCTCCGAGCCAAAGCAACCTGATTTTCACTCGACAAGAATGGAACATTGTATAGGAGGACCTTCGACGGACCACTGGCAGTATGCTTGGGACCGGGGGACACCGATTATGTGCTACGAGAAATCCACGAAGGCACCTGTGGAGACCACTCCGGTGCCGACTCCCTGGTCCGAAAGGTAATTAGAGCAGGATATTACTGGGATAGCATGGAAAAAGATACAAAAGAGTTCGTTCGAAGATGTGACAAATGCCAAAGATTTGCACTGATGATCCATCAACCCGGTGAACAACTACACTCGGTCCTATCCCCGTGTCCATTCATGAAATGGAGAGAAGTGTTTCCCGAGGTACTATGGGCATATCGAACAACATCGAAGTCGAGCACAGGGGAGACCCCGTTTTCTTTGGTATACGAGTACGAGGCATTGATTCAAGTCAAGGTTGGGGAACCGAGCGTCAGATTACAACATGCCACTGAGGACTCGAACAACGAGGCCATGAACACCTCCTTCGAGTTACTATATGAAAAGCGTGAAGCTGCGTTAGTTCGAATGGCCGCACAAAAACAAAGGATCGAAAGGTACTATAACAGAAGGGAAACTAGGCCCTAACTGGGAAGGGCCGTACCTTGTCCTCGGAGTCGTGGGCAAAGGATCATATAAACTCGGCACACTTTGTACTGTGTATCGATTTCTCAAAGAAGCATTCTTATTATATCAAAACACTTTGTGCTTCAAAAAGTATGCTATTTTCATATTTAATGGCTCAAGGGCCAAATATACTCAAATATTCGGGGACTGTCATCGATAGTAAACATATCGAGCCATCAAAAACTCGAACTCGTAAGACCTCAATGAGGAAAACTCTAACTTATAAGACTCCAATGAGGAAAACTCGAACTTATAAGACCTCAATGAGGCGTACACGAACTTATAAGACCTTAAAAAAGGCATTCCCTCAATATTAAGGCCAATGCCATCTCACTCGGGGACTGAAGGCTACGACAATATAAAAAACTATGGTCATATGAAAAGTATACAACCAAAATAATGCGGCTCAAAGACGTTCGACTTCCTCCATAAAACTAAAGGCCTTCAAGTACTTTGAAAAACCGGTTAAATCAGGCTACCGTCGGCATAAGCAAAGGGGCTTCCATAAAATCAGTCCCGAACAATGTGAAGGCTTCGAAAAACGTCAGCCTTCAAGAAAACCATAAGGGGTATTCAACTATCATTGCACATGACTTACAAACGAGGTTCCAAACAATTGAACCGTCGAAAAGTCGAATGAATATAAAAACATGCCAAGGCATAACAAAAATTTTTACAAGTCTTTATCCAGAAAGGGGGAAAATTGTAGCCATTTTGAGGTCGAATTGACCCAATCTAAAAAGATCCTAAGTGCCGATATGTAAGAGCCTAAGGGCCAACCTAAAGAGCCTAAGGGACAACTTAAAAGAGCCTAAGGGATAACATAAAAGGGCCTAAGGGTCGATGTCCCAAAGCCTAATGGATGATACTTAAAGAACTTAAAGGCCGAATCACACCAAACTCGAGACCTTACCTAGTTTGGACTCGAAAGTCCCGAGCTAAAGCTTAGCTCGAAGATTGTACCCTAAGTGGTCACTTATTACAGATTGTTGATCAAACACGAAACCTAAGGGTTTTATATTCTAAGTACAATACATCGGACTGATCATCAACAACACCAAATCTCAATAGCAAAGGCAAGTCAAAAATTAACAAAGAAGACGAAACAAAAAGATTCTTTTATAGTCAAATGGTGTTCACAAAAGTATATTTACAAAGCTCCCACACGTAGCCCTTACACAAAAGAAGGAAAACGAAAGCAGCCTAGTATACTGTCGGGGTCTCTCGATCGGAGGTAGTTCCCTCAGGAGTTGCACCTTCGACGACTTGACCTTAGGAACCCTGATCATTGGCAGCCTCTTCCTCTTCGGGGAAGTCGTCTTCATCCCCCTCACTCTCAAAGCCGCTGGCAGGATCCTCATCGGAAGTGAGCAGTGTCACCGCCTCTTCTTCCAAGGCCTTCACCTTCTCGATCTCAGCAGAAAGATCAAAGCCTTCGACCCACACCTCCTCGAGGGTTTGCCTTCGAGATTCTAGTCGAGCTTTGTTGATGGCCCATGCTAACTTGAGATCGGCCTCATCAGCTGCCTTCTTAGCTCAGGCATTGGCAGCAACAACATCGGTCTGATATGTAGACATAATTGCTTCAGCTTCGGACAAGGCTTTGGATAATTCTGCGGCCGGCTCAGTATGAAGGTCCTTATATTTATGACTTTCTTCCTTTGCACCTTGAAGTTGGTGCTCAGCCGAGGTCAGCTTCTCTAGAAGAGTATCCTTCTCGGAGGTTATATCATACATGCGGTTCTTCAACCCGAGGATCTCAGTATCTTTGACCCTAATCTCCTCCCGAAGTTGCCCCACCAGGTCATCCTTCCGCTTGAGCTACAAGAATCGAGTCAAGACATTAGACACTAAAGTAAATAAGCATAAAATAAGCCCCTGAAGGCTATATTACCTGCTCGACGGACTCGGCCCGCTCTTGGGATGCCTTCTCCGAACTAGCTCGGAGGTCGTTCAGTTCCCCCTCCCTTTTGGCATAAAGAGCCTTGAGCTCATCTGAATCTGACATGAGCTTCCTAAACTCATCCTCAAAGTGAGCCAGCTCAGCTCGTGATTTGGAAAAGGCTTGGTCGAAGAGCATCACAGCCTGAAACACAAAGGAAGAAGGCCAGAAAGGCAAGAATCAAAACTCAAAATATAATTGTTAAGTTAAAGATTACTTATTTTCAAAGCTTCTCAGCTTCTTCGAAAATGAATGAGGCATCGAGATCGGGGCCTTCCTCAACCCCAGCGAAGCATTCTTCACATATATCATTCTCTCCGTGGGATGCCCCCACGTCGGGAGTCTTCATATCTTGGGCATCTTGTATTTCCCTGAAGAAAATGTCAGGCATGGTGGAGAGTCTTCTACATTAATGACCCCGACTGGCTCAATCGGGGCCTTCTCTAGCCTTCGAGGAGCTTCAGGGGTGGGTCCTTCAGTTCATTGGCCAAGTGCCCTTCGGCACAAGGAGTATTCTGGTCACTGGTCAAATCGGGGACTTGGCTCGATCCCCGCTCGAGAATTTCCTCATCTCGAGTTTGGACCGCCTCGGCAGCCTTTGGTTCAGCAGTCTTCGGCTCAGCAGCCTTTGAAGCATCGATGCTCAATTTTCCTTTGATCACTAACGGGCAATGATCATCCTCTACGTCCTGAGCACGAAGACTCTCGACAGCTTCCGTAGATAAGGCCACCGTATCGGCCTTAGCTTTCCGAGCTTTGGTTTTCTTGGGCTTCGGGGACTCAGCCGGTGATGTTTTCTTTCTATTCTTATCTTTGGCAGGTTTTTGGGTCTCTACCTCACCAGGTGGGGGCGACCTTAATGAAACACCATCCCCGAGGCCTACATAAGCGCAAAAGTTAAGTGAGTTATCAAGTGATATTTTACTAAGGGACTCAAATATGTCAATAATAAAAACTCACCATGGTTTTTGGCCTCCCATCAGCCTTTGGCCAAGTCGCGCCAGACGAGCTCAGCATATACAAAGGTGGAATCTAGTTGCCTAACCCAGCTTGGGAGGTCTTTAACTGCACTGGGGTACCACTCGATGGCTGCATCATCAGAAGAGAGTTAGTCCCAATGAAAGAGAAAACATTTGATTAATGAAACGTACTCGGCGAATCAATACTTACGCTTCATATTCCATTCCTCGGGGAATGGAATATTTTTGGAAGGAATCAAGTCGGAAGTCCTGACTTGAACGAAGCGGCTTATCCACCCTCGGTATTTATCTTCATCGATGCTAGCGAAGAAGGACTTCGTCGACATTGTAATTTTATCAGGCCACCTCGATAGAGACGAAGAATGTATAGTCTAATCAGATGGTTGAGGGTAAAAGGCATCCCCTCGACCTGACTCAAAAAAAACATAATCATGTAAACAATCCTCTAGAAGGAAGGATAGATTTGGCCAAGCATCATCCGATATTGTCGACAAAAATCAAGGATCACTGGATCTAGCGGGGGAAAAGAAGGTTCTATGGGACCTAAGGTGAATGGGTATGTGTATACGCTTAGCAAACCTGCTTTGTAAGTGGTTATGTCCTCTTCAGGTGAAGGGATCTACACTTGTTCTGCATCCCCCCAACGACAATCCGCCTTCACCTGTTCGGGTTTGCTTATTAGGCTAATTTATCGAGACATGGGTCCACATCGTCCCGCAACCGAGGAAGGTTTTTTGACCTTGAAATCTGAAGATGTTTCATAAGGCCCGGGGGTACACTCCTCAATATGGGGAGGTACCACTGTTTTTCTTTTAGATGAGCGTGAAGACGAAGGGGCTTTCTCCTTTTGGGGGAATGTCTTAGAAGAAAGGACCAAGTGTAGGGAAGAGTTGATGAAGATTTGAAGATGGTGTAGAAAGTAAAAGTTTGAGGATTGAAGGATTGGGGTATTTATAGGGGCCATTTATGCGTGTTGGAGAAGATAAAAGGACGGCCAATAGTCGTTATCGATTAATGGTTTTTTGAGAACTGTGCAGACGTGATCTCCACACGACCTTTCCGTCTCACTAATCGCTGACCTTACGTGGCTGACATCATGATTAGGATATCTAAGGATCGAGAATAAAAATCATTTCTCATCATTTCATTCTAAGAAACGCGGGGACTATATGTATGGTGTTCTGAGCCCAAGCAAGGAAGATTCGACGCAAGGTTCGAGTCCGATCTCAAAATGCATACCTCGAGAGACCACATCGAAGGCCTGATGCGGCCTACCTCGAGGCATTGTAAATTGATGGCAGTCAAGAAAAGGCGGGAATTTCGCAAGGACACGTGGTATGAGAGATACGATTTTTAAAAGATAGTACAAATCTGTACTAGGCCATTATACAGCTATACCAATAATATTCTTTGTCATAATTAGAAATGTACCATATTAGGGTTTTTCCCTCCTATATAAAGGAGACCCCAATCATTTGTAATGCATCATTCACTGCTACTCTACTTTTTCTCGTTTAACGTGCTCTTCAATTGTTCTTCAGCTTTATTGTTCATACTTTTTTACTATCAACCTACCTCGAGACCTCCGAGGCTGTCAGCTCGAGGTCCCGATTCCTTGGGTAACATTGGTTTGGTTTTCATATTCTTCTTACTTAAGCTCAATATTTCTCACTTATTTACTAGTATTGAAATAAATCACATATTTTTAGAACCACAAATCATATTTAATTGTTAACACCAATGTTTGAAGTAAACACCCATCCAAACAGAGTGTTATTCGTTCAAAAATAAATATTGTTGTTTTAAATTTTAATCGCAACAATTTAAGAGATACATCAATAATGTTGTGTGTGCAAATAATATCACACATTGGTAGCTAAAAAGACTGGGAACCTAAATATAAGGTGTGTGAATATCTTAATGATGTGAGACCTTTTGAGGAAGTTGTTTCCTTACTTTTTTCTCTCATCTTGACCTTTCTTATTATTATATGAAGGAACAATAAAATTTAATTAATGAAAGAAATTTTATGTATAATAATACAACAATCATCTAAATGCCGAAAAATATTATTACATTAGCATAAGACATGAATATAAAATAAAATGACAACATCAAAACATACACAAATGATCAATTTTTTCTCGTTAGTCTGATAATTATGTATTATAGTTTAAAAGTATTTAATGTGATGGTATATTAACGAACACTTCTTTGTGGACATTATTTTTTTGGTATTATAACTTAAAAGTATTTCTTGTTGTCGATCTTGATATCCCTCTTGAAAGTGCAACATACAGTTGTTCTGTGAGAAAATATATTGCGGTAAATATAGTCCAATATTTAGGATGTTTGTCCTTGTGTTTTATTTGTTATATTTGCAAAACATAAACATACTAAAAATTATTTTCACACAAATTTAAAAGGATATTCCTTAGCTTCGGAAGACGAAGGTTGAATTCATGGATAAGAATATACTTAGAAGCACATTGACCAGTATTATATTTTTTGCATGTATGACGTTATTGTCAAAACTTCTATATACCATCTGTGTGCTATTACATAAGTTATTCGGCGTATCTAAGTTTTTCAGTAGCATGACAGACATATTTAATTTTCAAAATTAACTTATGTACAATAAAAGATCAACTTAGTCTATTATATATACGACGACACTAATATACGTAAGAAATAATAATCTTGAGCCATTTGGTATTAACGCATTTAAGTATTCTTCTTGGTAGTAATTATTGGTCATTTTCTGCTGAGTCAAAAATTGAAAAATATTTTACTTTTATTATAACATTTTGCAATCTACCTTTTATTTAGTTGATCAACATATGCATTTCTGCTAGCTAATTAAGATATCATTTTAATTCTATCCTGCAATTTGCATAAATTATATTTTAATCTAATGATAGAAATATTTCTCTTATTAAATGTACTACTATTACCATTGGAGTTGATAACGAAGTGTTCAGGAAAAACCAAATCATCTTTTATTGGATACTCTTCTTCGTTTCCGACACGAAGTAAGAAGACACTGAATACTGGATCTGTTCTTACTTTATATTTCTTGTCGGTTGAATATTTTTCATTTGAGGCAAGAAGCATAATGTCACGACCCCGAATCCTAACAGGTCGTGATGGCGCCAATCGTGAAACTAGGCTAGCCAACCATCACATAACTACACATTTGTGTTAATATAATTCCTCAAACAAAAATCATTAATAACCAGCAAACTGAGTATAATAAAAATTCCCCTAAGTCTTTAAACAAGCATAATAAAAACTAACAGTATAAACAAATCCCCAAGGACTGGAGTCAACCGATCACGAGCATCTAAGAATAAAACTAACTCTGCTAATGTCATAAGCAATGTCTAGGAATAAAATACTAATACTAATAAAGGAAGGGAAATGGAGAAGTTGTGGACGCTAGACAGCTACCTCGAAATCCCAAAGCCGATGCCGAACGGACGCAAGTGACTACTGCTCAGAACCAGTACCTAGATCTGCACACAGAGGTGCATGGAGTAATGATGAGTACGCCAACTTAGTAGTAATGAAAATAAATCAAGTCTGAAGATAAGAAACACACAGCACAAAACACCAATCCACAAAACAGTAAAACACCGAGTCTCCATAAAGTATACATCTAATACATAAGTTTGAAAAACTAATTTCCGTAAAAATCCTTTGAACAAGTATATTTCTCCAAATGTTTCTCAGTAAAAACTCCCAAAATATCAGTTTGAAAGATGAAACGAATCATAATCAAAACTCAGTAAAATATCATTATAAACTGCCTCTCGGGCAAAATCATCGCTCATAGTCAGTCACTCAGCAGCTCACCATCCCTCAGTAATAGTCACTCAACACATCAACATCACTCAGTAACAGCCACTCAGCACCTCACAGTCACTCATACCTCCCAATCACTCGTCACTCGGCACTCGGCACTCGCACTCAGTAGGTACTTGCGCTCACTGGGGATGTGTACAGACTCCGGAGGGGCTCCTACAGCCCAAGCGCTATAAACAAGCCAAATCATGGCATCAGTCACTCAGGCTCTCGGCCTCTCTCATACAATAACATCCTCACAATATTGCCCTCGGTCTCACTTAGTCATACACTTTCAACATGCTACTCTGGCAAAAAATAAACAGGGTTCTCGACCCAAACAGTATTTCATTTCAAGAAATAATATCAATAAACTTTGAGTGTCAAAACAAATTTAGTAAGAAAGACTGAGTGTAAAATCATAATTTATAAGTGAGGAATATCATTAAAGTAGCCCCCAAGGGGTTAGAACATATCGACATTAGGCCCCAAACATGGCTTACAGTCCAAATATATCAAAACATAGTAATACTATAAAACATATGCTTTAAAAGTAGTTTCGCAACTCAATAGTTGCCCAAAAAGGAACATCTTTCCAAATTTCCAATTCGTGCACGCCCCACACTTGTCATCCAGTGTGTGCGTCACTCCAAATCCGTGAAAGGATGTAAAGTCCGGGGTCTCATACCCTCAGGACAGGATTTAAAGACATTACTTACCTCAAACTAGCCCAAAAAGTTATTCCGCAACACGCTTGCCCCTCGAATCAACCTCCGAGTGCTCCAAATCTACCAAGTTCAGATTTTTCACATCAAATTATGCTAAGGTAATGAATTCCAATTGATTAATATCAACTTTATGCACAAAACCCGAAATTAGCCAAAACCCGACCCCCGGGACCATGTCTCGGAACTCGAAAAACTTTATACCAAAACTATCCTCATCATCTCACGAGTTTGAACATATAAAGAACTCTTAAATCGGAGTCCAAATGACCCCTCAAATCAACTCTAAAAGGCCTCTTAACCTCAAGCCCTAGTTTCCCCTTTTTTCCACTGATTTTCCCCAATTAAACACTGCTAATAAGGTCTTTGATCATATATAATCGAGTTAATAAGTCCAAAAGGCTTACCTCAATGATGCACAAACGTTTACCTCTTCAAAAACCCTCAAAAATCTCGAAACTCGCACAACAATGATGAAAAGAGGGTTAAAAATCGTGAAGTCTCCTTTTTATACTTTTCTGCCCAGGCTTTACGCACCTGCGGTCCGTACCTGCGCTCAGGAGGACCGCACCTGCGGTTTTTCATTAACCCAGGGAATTCTGCACCTGCGGCTACACTGTCGCTTCTGCGGGCCCGCACCTGCAATCAAACATCTGCAGGTGCGGTTACATCAGTAGAATGAAAACCAGCAGCTGAAGCTGCACATTCCAAGTCTTAAATTTTCCCGTTAACCACTCAAAACCATCCTGAGCCCCTCGGGACCCCAATCAAACATACCAGCATATCGTATATGATCATTCAAACTTAGTTACACCCTCGGAACACCCAAAATAACATCAAACACCAAAATAACATCAAATCCAATCCTAAAAACTTTGAAATTCCTAAATTCCACCAACGATGCCGAAACCATCCAAACCACCTCCGATTGACTTGAAATTTTGCAGACATATCCAAAATGACATTATGAACCTGTTCCAACTTTTGGAATTCCATTCCGACCCCGATAGCCTATTTTCCACTGCCGACTGGAAATCGCCAAAAACTAACTTTCGCCAATTCAAGCCTAATTCTACACCGGACATCTCAAAAATATTCCGAACACACTCCTAAGTCCCAAATCACCTAACGAAGCTATCCGAGCCATAAAATCCGCATTCCGAGATCGTTTACCAATAAGTCAACTCCCAGTTGACTTTTCCAACTATAAGGCTATTTTTAGAGACTAAGTGTCTCAATTCTCACTACAACCATTCTTAACCCGAGCCAACCGACTCTAACACATCATAAATAGTATAACCAACCTATGACAAGGCAAAAACATTAAATATAATGCAGATTCTAGGGAATGACCGGCCGGGTCGTTACATTCTCCCCATCTTAAACAAACGTTCGTCCTCGAACGGGTCTAGAAACATACCTGGAGTCTCAAACAAATGAGGATATCTACTCTGCATCTCCCGCTCGGTCTCCCAATTAGCCTCCTCTACTGGTTGACCTCTCCATTGTACCTTCACTGAAGCTATATCCTTGGAGCTCAACTTTTTGACCTGACGATCCAAAATTGTTACTGGCTCGACCGCATATGACATATCGCCCTCCAGTTGAACTGTGTTGAAGTCTAAAACATGAGACGGGTCACCAACATACTTCCGGAGCATCGACACATGGAATACCGGATGCACACTCGATAAGCTAGGTGTCAAAGAAAGTCTTTAAGCCACCTCTATGACCTTCTGAAGCACCTCAAACGGACCGATAAACCGGGGACTCAGCTTTCCCCTCTTTCTGAACCTCATAACACCCTTCATGGGTGATACCTTCAGTAGTAACTTATCACCTTCCATAAAAGACACGTCCTGGACCTTCCGGTCCGCATAACTCTTCTTCCTAGACTGCGCCGTGCGAAGTCGCTCCTGAATCAACTTCACCTTCTCCAACGTATCCTGAACAAAATCTGTGCCCAATAGTCTAGCCTCACCAGCCTCGAACCAACCAACCGGAGATCTATACCTCCTACCATATAAAGCCTTATACGAGGCCATCTGAATACTGGACTGGTAGCTATTGTTATATGCAAACACTACGAGTAGCAGAAACTGATATCATGAGCCACCAAAATCAATCACACAGGCACGCAACATGTCCTCCAGTATCTGAATAGTCCGCTCCGACTACCTATCAGTCTGAGGATGAAATGTTGTGCTCAACTCTACCTGAGTACCCATACCTCTCTGCACGGCCCTCCAAAACTGAGATGTGAACTGAGTACCTCTGTTAGAAATGATAGAAATCGGAACTCCATGCAATTGGACAATCTCCCTGATGTAAATACCAGCTAACCGCTCTGAAGTATAAGTAGTACTGACAGGAATGAAGTGTGCGGACTTGGTCAGCCGATCCACATTGACCCAAATAGCATCAAAACCCTTCGAAGTCCGTGGAAGCCCAACTACAAAGTCAATGGTGATACGCTCCCACTTCCACTCCGGAATATCTAACCTCTTAAGCAATCCACCTGATCTCTGGTGCTCATACTTGACCTGCTGGCAGTTGAGACACCGTGCTACATACTCAACAATATCTCTCCTCATCCGCCTCCATCAATACTGTTGTCTCAAATTCTGATACATCTTCGCGGCACCCGGATGAATGGAATAGCGAGCTGCGGGCCTCTGCCAATATCAACTCTCGAAGCCCATCCACATTGGGCACGCAAATACGGCCCTACATCCTCACAACCCCATCAACACCAATAGTCACATCTCTGGCATCACCTCACAGAGTTCAAGAAAATGAGATTTTTCCTAAGAGTTCTGTAGCCTCTCGAAGATAAGTACAGACGTCTCCGTACCGATCCGCAAGACTCTACTAAACCTGTTCATGACCGTTGAGTTATGTAACCTAGATCTCTGATACCAACTTGTCACGACCCCGAATCCTAACAGGTCGTGATGGCGCCTATCGTGGAACTAGGCTAGCCAACCATCACATAACTACACATTTGAGTTAATATAATTCCTAAAAAGAAAATCATTAATAACCAGCAAACTGAGTATAATAAAAATTCCCCTAAGTCTTTAAAAAAGCATAATAAAAACTAACATTCTAAACAAATCCCCCAGGATTGGAGTCAACCGATCACGAGCATCTAAGAATAAAACTAACTCTGCTAATGTCATAAGCAATGTCTAGGAATAAAATACTAATACTAATAAAGGAAGGGAAATGGAGAAGTTGTGGACGATAGACAACTACCTCGAAATCCCAAAGTTGATGTCGAACGGACGCAAGTGACTACTGTTCAAAACCAGTACCTAGATATGCACACAGAGGTGCAGGGAGTAATGATGAGTACGCCAACTCATTAGTAATGAAAATAAATCAAGTCTGAAGATAAGAAACACACAACACAAAACACCAATCCACAAAACAGTAAAATACCGAGTCTCCATAAAGTATACATTTAATACATAAGTTTGAAAAACCAATTTCCGTAAAACTCCTTTGAACAAGTATATTTCTCCAAATGTTTCTCAGTAAAAACTCCCAAAATATCAGTTTGAAAGATGAAACGAATCATAATCAAAACTCAGTAAAATATCATTACAAACTGCCCCTCGAGCAAAATCATCGCTCATAGTCAGTCACTCAGCACATCACCATCCCTCAGTAACAGTCAATCATCACCTCACCATCACTCAGTAACAGTCACTCAGTACCTCATAGTCACTCATACCTCCCAATCACTCGTCACTCGGCACTTGGAACTCGCATTCAATGGGTACCTGCTCACTGGGGGTGTGTACAGACTCCGGAGGGGCTCTTACAGCCCAAGCGCTATAAACAAGCCAAATCATGGCATCAGTCACTCAGTCTCTCGGCCTCTCTCATATCATAACATCCTCACAATATTGGCCCTCGGCATCACTCAGTCAGACACTCTCAACATGCCACTCGGGCCATAAATAAACAGGGTTCTCGACCTAAAACAGTATTTCATTTCAAGAAATAATATCAATAAACTCTGAGTGTCAAAACAAATTTAGTAAGAAATACTGAGTGCAAAATCATAATTTATAGGTGAGGAATATCAGTAAAGTAGCCCCCAAGGGGTTAGAACATATCGACACTAGGCCCCAAACATGGCTTACAGCCCAAATATATGAAAACATAGTAATACTATAAAACATATGCTTTAAAAGCAGTTTTGCAACTTAATAGTTGCCCAAAAAGGAACATCTTTCCAAATTTCCAATTCCTGCACACCCCACACTCGCCATCCAGTGTGTGTGCGTCACTCCAAATCCGTTAAAGGATGTAAAGTCAGGGGTTTCATACCCTCAAGACATGATTTAAAGACATTACTTACCTCAAACTAGCCCGAAAAGCTATTCCGCAACAAGCTTGCCCCTCGAATCAACCTCCGTGTGCTCCAAATCTACCAAGTTCAAAATTTTCACATCAAATGATGGTAAGGGAATGAATTCCAATTGAATAATATCAAATTTATGCACAAAACCCGAAATTAGCCAAAACCCGACCCCCGGGCCCACGTCTCAGAACTCGACAAACTTTATACCAAAACGATCCTCATCATCTCGCGAGTCTGCACATATAAAGAACTCTGAAATCGGAGTCCAATTGACCCCTCAAATCACCTCTAAAAGGCCTCTTAAACTCAAGCCCTGTCACGACCCGTAATCCCACCGTCGGGACCGTGATGACGTCTAACGTTGAACCCGCTAAACAAGACAACGTTTCGGTTAATATAACGTATTTCCCTATTATTTAGCATTTAAAAGAAAAGCGATAGAAGGTGACGCCAAGGCCTGCGGACGCCTGCGGGACTACCTCAGTGTCGCTTGTGGACTGAAGGATACTCCCTCGATTAGTGTCCACCGGGTCCGGTACCGTAATCTGCACAACATAAATAAGTGAAGGTGTAGCATCAATACAACCGACCCTATGTACGGAGTAAGCGCCGATCCTAACCTCGGCAAAATAGTGACGAGGCTAGAACACGACAACTAATAAGTACATGTGCAATTCAATTATATATAATAGAAATTATGACAGGAAGTAAACAATTAAGTAGAAGAACGGGAGAAACATGCTGGGGACAAGGGGAAATAATACTAAATAACAGAACAAAGCAACAGTTCATGTATCAACATAACAACAGGAAGTAACCACATAGAACAAACAAGTGCACGACATTACCCTTCGTGCTTTACTCTCATCCTCACCAAAACAAGTGCACGACATCACCCTTCATGATTTTACTCTCATCCTCACCAAAGCAATACTTAAATAAAAACGGCACGCCATGATCCTTCGTATTTTTACACTCTCATCCTCATCCTCACAATGCAATAAATAAATACACGGCATCACCCTTCGTGCTTTACACTCTCATCCTCACAATGCAATAAATAAATACACGGCATCACCCTTTGTTCTTTACACTCGTCCTCACCCAAACAATATCAAGAACAACAGTTTGGCAAGGAAAATCAACAACATAAATCATAAGTCACAACATCCCGGAAAGGAAACAATAACAGAGATATTACCGTCCCGGCAAGGGACACAACTATAACCAATCTCGCTCAAGTGTATAACTTAAGCAAATACTCCTCAACCGAGCAATAAATCAACAGTGTTCACAACCAAGTTTTTCCAACAATTGAATAACCTCAAAAATGAAATCTACTTCATCACACAGTAAATGTCGAAGAAAACACACATATATCATAAAAACTGACTCACGGGCATGCTTGACAGCAATGCATAGGTACTCGTCACCTCACCTATACATTGAACATGGAATAAACACGTAGCACATATGACTCTACACCTACTCCCTCAAGCTAAGGTTAGGTCAAACACTTACCTCGACTCCAAAGATCCAAATCAAGCCTCTAGCACCGCTTTTTCTTTCGAACCCGACTCCAAATCATTCGTATCTAGACATAATTGACCCAATACCATCAATAAATGCTTAACAATTCAATTCCAATGATTAATTATGGATTTTCTAACATTCTTAACAAAATTCCAAAAATCGACCCCGGGCCCGCTTGGTCCAAACACGAGGTTCGGACCAAAACCCGATCATCCATTCACCCACGAGCCCGAATATATAATTTGTTTTGAAATCCGACCTCAAAATGAGGTCAAATTCCCAAATAATCAAAAAGCCCTAACTCTATCCAAATCCCTAATTTTCTACCTTTAATTACATGTTTTTAGGCCTAAAATATAAAGGGTGTTGATAAATATTGAAGAAAATGAGTCAAAGTTTACTTACAGGTTATGGTGAAGAAGCTCTTCAAAAGTCGCCTAAGAGGTGTGGAGAAGAAGAGGTTTATGAAAAATGGTGGAATTCCCGTTTTGAGTGTTCTGTTTTTGGACTTCAAAATAACTGGGCCAATTTTGTAACTATGCGGTCCCGAAGGGATGTATGTGATCACATAGTGGACTGGGTCCCAAAGCTTTACGATCGCGGATAAAGAATTGCGACCGCACAGTATACTACCCACCCCCCACCCCAGCTGACCTATCCTCCTATGTGATCGCAGCTATACCTATGTGATCGCATAGTGCAACAGATTCTCCCCCACTCACAATGCTATGCGATCGCAGCTACCTATGCGATCGCATAGTGTTAAACAACAGACACCAGAAAATGCACTTTACACCAGATTTTTCTATGTTTTTGCACCCCGACACCCCGGCCCCTCGGGGCTTAAAACCAAATATGCACACAATCTCAAAAACATCCTATGGACTTACTCGTGTAATAAAACCACCAAAATAACATAAAAAACAACGGTGTGAACCTCAAAATCAATGAAATACTTCAAAACATCTTAAACTTTAAATTTTGCATTGTTTTTATCGGAATCACGTCAAACAAAGTCCGTTTCTTACCAAACTTCACAGATAACACATATAAATCATATTGAACCTATACCGGGCTCTGAAAAAAAGATACAGGCCCGATTCCACAGGTTTCACATAAAATTTCATTTTCAAAAACCTTTATATTTTTCAAAAAATAATTTTCTTTAAAAATTCATTTCTCGGACTTGGGACCTCGGAATTCGATTCCGGGCATACGCCCAAGTCCCATATTTTCTTACGGACCCTCCGGGACCGTCAATCACGGGTCCGGGTCCGTTTACCAAAAATGTTGATCAAAGTCAACTCTATCTAAATTTCAACACAAAATTATTGTTTCTATTAGTTTTTCACATAACGGCTTCCCGACTACACGCCCGGGCTGCGCACGCAAATCGATGTGAGATAGAAGGAGGTTTTCATGACCTCGGGACATAGATTTAGCTAGAAATACACGGGATGACATTTTGGGTCATCACAATCTCCACCTCTAAAACAAACGTTCGTCCTCGAACGGACATAGAAAGGCACCTAAATCAGGGAAAAGATGGGGATATCGGCTCCGCATATCGGACTCAAACTCCCAGGTAGCTGCCTCAACAGGCTGACCTCTCCACTGAACACGAACCGAAGGATAACTCTTTGATCTCAACTGATAAACCTGCCGAGCTAATATGGCTACCGGCTCCTCCTCATAAATCAAATCCTTGTCCAACTGTACCTTGCTGAAGTCTAGCACATGAGATGGATCGACAACATACTTCCGAAGCATAGATACATGAAACACCGGATGCACAGCTGATAAACTCGGTGGAAAAGCAAGTCTGTAAGCCACCTCCCCTACCTTATCTAGAATCTCAAATGGACCAATGTACCTAGGGCTCAACTTGCCCTTCTTCACGAACCTCATCACGCCCTTCATGGGCGACACCCGAAGCAATACCCGGTCACCAACCATGAATACCAAATCACGAACTCTACGGTCTGCATAACTCTTCTGCCTGGACTGAGCTGTATGAAGTCTATCCTAAATGATCTTTACCTTATCCAAGGCATCCTGGACTAAATCTGAACCCGACAATCTAGCCTCTCCCGGCTCGAACCATCCAATTGGCGACCGACACCGCCAACCATACAACGCCTCATAAGGAGCCATCTGAATGCTTGACTGGTATCTGTTGTTGTAGGCAAACTCAGCTAAAGGAAAAATTGGTCCCATGAACCTCCAAAGTCAATGACACATGCTCGCAACATATCCTCCAAGATCTGAATAGTACGCTCGGACTGTCCGTCCATTTGAGGATGAAACGTTGTGCTCATCTCAACCCGTGTGCCCAACTTAATACTCTCCAGAAATGGGAGGTAAACTGAGTACCTCGGTCAGAAATAATGGACACGGGCACACCATGCAGGCGAACAATATCCCTGATGTAGATCTTTGCCAACTTCTCCAAAGAATACGAAACTGATACAGGAAGGAAGTGTGCTGACTTGGTCAGCCTATCCACAATGACCCACACCGCATCAAACATCCTCTGAGTCTGTGGGAGCCCAACTACAAAATCCATGGTAACACGCTCCCACTTCCACTTTGGAAGCTCAATCTGCTTCATCAAACCAACGGGTCTCTAGTGCTCGTACTTAACCTGCTGACAGTTCAAGCACCGAGCTACATATGCCACAATGTCCTTCTTCATCCTTTGCCACCAATAATGTTGCCGCAAATCCTGGTACATCTTTGTGGCGCCCGGATGAATGGAATACCGGGAACTATGGGCCTCCTACCATATCAACTCACGAATACCATCAACATCAGGCACACAAATACGGCCCTGCATCCTCAAGACTCCCTCATCATCAACTGTAACCTGCTTGGCACCTCTGTGCCGGACCGTATCTCTAAGAACACATAAATTACGATCATCATACTGCCGGTTTCGAATACGGTCAAACAATGAAGAACGGGCCACAGTATAAGCCAAAACATTGCCAGCCTCTGAAACATCCAATCGAATTAATTGATTGGCCAAGGCCTAAACAGTTAAAGCAAGCAGTGGCTCCCCGCCCGGTATATAGGCAAGACTACCCATGCTGGCTAATTTCCGGCTCAAAACATCGACCACCACATTGGCCTTTCCTGGATGATAAAGAATGGTAATGTCATAATCCTTCAACAACTCTACCCATCTCCTCTGCCTCATATTCAACTCTTTCTGCTTGAACAGATACTGCAAACTCTTGTGATCTGTGAACACCTCACATGACACACAATACAGATATTGCCTCCAAATCTTCAGCGCATGAACAATGGCTACTAACTCTAAATCATGAACTGGATAGTTCTTCTCGTGAATCTTCAACTAACGAGAAGCATAGGCTATAACCTTGACATCTTGCATCAATACTGCACCAAGTCCAACCTGTGAAGCATCACAATATACGGTATATGGTGTTGAACCTGTGGGCAAAACTAACACCGGTGTCGTGGTCAAGGCTGTCTTGAGCTTCTGAAAGCTCACCTCACACTCATCAGACCACCTAAACTGGGCACCCTTCTGAGTCAATATGGTCATCAGGGCCGCAATAGATGAAAAACCCTCCACAAACCGGCGATAATAACATGCTAAACCCAAGAAACTCCGAATCTCTGTAGCTGAGGTGGGTCTAGGCCAATCTCTAACGGCTGAAATCTTCTTGGGATCCACCTAAATACCCTCTTCCGATACAACATGGCCCAAAAATTCTACCGAACTCAACCAGAACTCACACTTGGAAAATTTGGCATACAACTGACTATCCTTCAGAGTCTGGAGGACGACTCGAAGGTGTTGCTCGTGCTCCTCTCGGCTACGAGAGTATATCAATATACCATCAATGAAAACAATAACAAACGAGTCCAAATAGGGCCTGAACACTCGTTTCATCAATTCCATAAAATGACATCACCAAGAACTCATAATGCCCATACCGAGTGTGGAAAGTTGTTTTAGGGACATCGGATGCCCTAATCCTCAACTGATGGTAGCCAGATCTCAAATCAATCTTGGAAAACACTGTAACACCCTGAAGTAGGCCAACTAAATCATCGATCCTCGGCAAAGGATACTTATTCCTGATAGTAACCTTGTTCAATTGCCAGTAGTCAATACACATTCTCGTTGAGCCATCTTTCTTCTTAACAAACAACACTGGGGCACCCCAAGGGGAAACACTAGGCCTAATGAAGCCTTTATCAACCAAGTCTTGTATCTGACCCTTCAACTCCTTCAGCTTTGGCGGGGCCATACGATATGGCGGAGTAGAAATGGGCTGAGTGCCCAGAGCCAACTCAATGCAAAAATCAATATCCCTGTCGAGTGGCATACCCGACAGGTCAGCAGGGAATACCTCTGGAAATTCACGAACCACGGGCACCGACTCTATAGAAGGAACCTCGGCACTAGAATCACGAACATATGCCAAGCAGGACAAACAACCCTTCTCGACCATGCGCCGAGCCTTCATATATGAAATAGCTCTACCAGAAGAATGACTAAGATTCCCTCTCCACTCCAATCGAGGTACTCCCGGTAAGGCCAATGTCACAGTCTTGGCATGACAGTCCAGAATAGCATGGTAGGGAGATAACCAATCCATCCCCAAGATGACATCAAATTCAACCATATCAATAAGTAAGAGATCTACATGAGTCTCCAGACCACCAATAACCAATAAGCATGAACGATAGACTCGATCTACCACAATAGAATCACCCACCGGTGTAGATACATATACAGGAGTACTCAGGGAATCACGAGGCATAATCAGATAGGGAGTAAAGTATGAAGACACATAGGAGAATGTAGACCCCAGATCAAATAAAACCGAAGCATCTCTGTTGCAAACTGAAACCATACCTGTAATGACTGCATCGGAGGCCTCAACCTCAGTCCTGGCAGGAATAGCATAGCATCGGGGCGGAGTCCCTCCAACCTGATCATATCTGGGCCGACCTACTGCGGGCTGACCTCTACCTCTCATAGTATGTCTTCCACCTCTAACTGTCTGGCCTCTACCTCTGGCACCTCAACCTCCACCCCTAGTTGTTTGAGGGGGTAGGGGTGCACCTGGTGCGGGAATCATAGCACGGGAACTCGGATGCTGAGAACTACTAGAAACTTGGGGGAAATACCTAGCAATGTGCCATGGAACACCACAAGAGTAACAAGACCTCTGCTGTTGAGACTGCTAGCCCTGAAACTGTCCATGTCGACTAGAATAACCACCCTGGAAGCTCTGAAGCGGCTGTGTACTGATAGGAACTGGTGGTGCACTGATAGGAGCTGGGGGTGCAGTGCGAGATACCTAAAGTGCCGACTGGTATGGTCTAGGAGGATGACCTCTACCAAAAGAATCTCTGCCTCCATATGAGGCACCACTGAATCGGCCGAAATGACGAGGTCTCTTGTCAGACCCTTGACTACTGCCCTGTGACAAGACCATCTCAATCCGCCTGGCCACATTGGCCGCATCCTGAAATGAAATATCAGTACCTGACTCTCTGGCCATCTGAAGTCTAATAGGCTGAGCTAGACCATCAATAAGCCTCCTCACCCTCTCTCGATCGGTGGGGAGTATCATGATAGCATGTCGAGCCAAAGTGATGAACCTGGTCTCATACTGTGTAACAATCATAAATCCCTGCTGGAGGCGCTCAAACTGCCTCCGATAGTCTTCTCTCTGGGTGACTGGAAAAAACTTCCCCAAGAATAACTCGGAGAACTGAGCCCAAGACAAAGGCAAAGACCCAGCTGGTCTGGTCAAGCAATAGTCTCTCCACCAAGTCTTGGGGGTACCAGAAAGACGGAATGTAGCAAAATCAACCCCATTGATCTCTACGATCCCCATGTTCCGAAGAACCTCATAGCAACTGTCCAATTAATCTTAGGTATCCTCTGGTGGTGCACTAGTAAATGTAGTAGGAAATAACTTGGTGAACCGATCCAATCCCCACAAAGCATCGGCAGACATAGTTGCCCCCTCAACTGTCTGTGCCACAATACCCGGCTGAGCTGCTCCAGCTGTCTTAGGTGTTGGAGTCTAGAACTGAGAATCTAACTGCTCTGGTGTGCGGGTAGCAGGAGTCTGGGCCCCTCCCCCAGCTTGAGAGATGGCTGGTGTTGTAGGAAGTAGACCGGCCTGAGCCAGGCTCTCCATAAGGCCCACTAAGCGGACCAAAGCGTCTTGAAGTACCGGGGTGGCAATGAACACCTCTGGGACCTGAGCTGGTCCGACCGGAACCGTCTGAGCAGGAACCTCACCGGCAAAATCTACATGTGGGTCCTCTACTGGGGTTGCTGCTCTGGGCTGAGCCCTGCCCCTACCTCGGCCTCTAGCACGACCTCGGCCTCTAGCAGGAGCAGCAACAAGAGGATCGGGTTGTTGATCGGTCGATGAGGAAGCGCGCATTCTCGCCATCTGCGAGAGAATCAAATAGAAACTCGGTTAGCATTTAGAACTCAATTCGCACGACAGAGAAGAAAAGATGTGAAGTTATTCCTAACTTTGCAGCCTCTGGGGGATAAGTACAGACGTCTCCGTATCGATCCATCAGACTCTTCCAAGTTTATCCGTGAATTGTGAGACCTAGGCAACCTAGTGCTCTGATACCAACTTATCACGACCCGTAATCCCACCGTCGGAACCGTGATGGCATCTAACGTTGAACCCGCTAGACAAGCCAACGTTCCGGTTAATATAACGTATTTCCCTATTATTTAGCATTTAAGAGAAAAGCGATATACGAGATCAATCATAAATAAAAGTGCGGAAGATATGAAATCTAACAACTCGGATAAATAGAATTACAAAATCCTTGATACAAACCCCCAGAACTGGAATCATAACTTCACGGACTGTCTAAGAATACTAAAAACAAAGGGTCTGCATAAACATATACAACTATCTCAGAAATACAAAGAAAAGACAGAGAAATGAAAGAGATAGGAAGTGACGCCAAGGCCTACGGACGCCTGCAGGACTACCTCAGTGTCGCTTGTGGACTGAAGGATAGTCCCTTGATCAGTGTCCACCCGGTCCGGTATCTGCACAACATAAAAAAAGTGCAGGTATATCATCAGTACAACCGACCCCATGTACTGAGTAAGTGCCAAGCCTAACCTCGGCGAAGTAGTGACGAGGCTAGAACACGACAACTAATAAGTACCTGTGCAATTCAATTATATATAACAGAAATAATGACAGGAAGTAAACAATTAAGTACAAGAATGGGAGAAACATGTTGGGGACAAGGGGAAACAATACTAAATAACAGAACAAAGCAACAATTCACGTATCAACATAACAACAGGAAGTAACCACATAGAACAAACAAGTGCACGGCATCACCCTT
>MDKH01234970.1:0-12252 GCA_005239495.1 Nicotiana undulata
CCCTTACTTGTCTGCTTATCTCTTGCCTTGTATTATCCCTGTTACCTGCTGTAGAATAAGACAAGCTATCGTTATTGTCAAGTCTAGCCTCGTCACTACTTCGGCCGAGGTTAGGCTCGACACTTACTCAGTACATGGGGTTGGTTGTACTGATGCTACACTGCACTTCTTAATGTTGTGCAGATCCCGCATCTGGACCCAGTGGACCGCATTTAGGGAGTCACCTTTAGTCCACCTAGAGTTTCAAGGTATACCGCTGGCGTTCGTGGGCCTTGGTGTCTCTCCTGCATTCAGATTCCCTATTGTCTTACTTTTTCTCCTAGTTTCAAGTTAATTATATATTTCTTTTCAGACTCTGTATTTAGCACTCAGTTTAGATAGTTCGTGAGGTTGTGACACCCCGGTTTTGGGATTATGCGATGCTGTATTCTTTACTATGTCATTACGCATTTTAGAGTATCGTTACATTTCCGTTGTTAAAATATAAAGTATGTTGGTTATTTCAGTTCAGATTTGAAGGGTATTAATTCTATTACTGTTGAATTGATTTAAAAACATTAATGTGTAATATACATTGACTTGTCTAGCGGGTTCAACGTTAGATGCAGTCACGGTCTGAAAGGTGGGATTTCGGGTCGTGACAAATATAGGATTGTAAGTCCAGATATTGTACCCACAGGGACTTGTGATTAACTATCAACTAAAATAAAATCAAACAATTAATCTATTCAAGAGAATCCTAAAGTATGAATACTTAACAAAAATTAATCTAGAATAGCAAATTAAGAGATTAAAGAAACAAGTTGGCGAAATTAGACACGAATTCAAGAAGAGCCGATATTTTAGAGCTATGGGTTAGCTAACAATCACGTTGAGTTTTTCACTTAAATTGTCTAATTAATTTATCTGGTTTATTGGTTGACAGGGTTAATATTACTTGTAGCCTTCTCCTGAAGTACAACTCGCCTATTCAAGCTAACCTAACGCCTATATTCCTAGGAATTCGGATTAACAAGAACGCATTAATAATTCTTGTCTAGTAACCAAGCAAGGCGATTAGGTATATTCCTATCCTAACCGCAAATCCGCTCCCTTTAAGAGTTAATATCTTGCTCTACTCAATCTTATATGCAATCTAGCATTCCCTCTCCCGAGTTCAATCCTGGATTCGTAGATAATATTCAATTGGTGATCAAGCAATCAAATAAATAAGCGCAAGAATGAATAAATAAACCAATATGATAAAATAATAAGAACAATTTAAGTTTCAAACTACAACATTCATGTAGCACCCAAAACTCTAGAACTAATAAACTATGAGATTAAAAGAAGTGAAGAGAAGAAAAACTAGGTAGAAGCCTCCTCCAAGCGTGGTGTATGTTACTCCACGTGAATTCCCCTTCAAAGTATGTTAGCTCCTCTCCAAATTAGGTTTAGGACCCCTTTTATATGAGTTGGGATCGTGTGAGGTCGAAATAACGTTGTCCCGAACAAAGAAGGAAAAATCCGCATAGCCAGCATCCAGGCCAGCGCCAAGCGCTGACCGTGGTGCTGAAGACAGTAGCAAATTGCACGTTCAATTCCCTGCGTTACTTTCATCCTTACATTTTGAATACAATTACATTATATTACATTTTTCTTGTTTTGTCTCCATTTGGGGGGACAAAGATCAAAGAGTGTCCCCCTTATTTTATTAATATAATTTCTTTTCTTTTTCTTTCGCATTTTATTCAATTTTGTTCCAAATCTCTTCATCTTCACTCCGCTTTATTCCTACATAGTTAAAATATAATATTAAGCACAAAGTAATATAGTTAACACTCAAAAGGCGATTAAAAGTACTAGAATGTGAGAGAACAATGGGTAAATATATGCGTTTTTGACCAAACATCAGGCATGCAACCCGATCCCACCATAACATAAAAATCACAATCACGGCTCACCCTTATTTCACCACATTCCACCCTTATTACAACTGTTGTGGCGTGCAACTTGTTCACACCGTATAATATCAGTTCACCCTTATTCCTCCTCAATATATGACCATTGTTCCACATTTTGCAGCGTGCAACCCGATCCCACCATATTCATATCAATTACACTGGAAGTATAGAAGTTTCACAAATTAACACAAGACCCTTCTCAATACTTAAACTTCAGAACGATGCGAATGGAAATTTTATACTTAATAAAACTCTACACAAGTAATACTACTCAGCGAGACCAATCCAAAATATCGCTAAAACACAATTAAGAACAGCTTGAGCAAGTAGTAGGGGATAAGAAAACTAGGGAACAACAATTATATTCAACAAAAAGCAGGGAAAGAAACAATATAAGAAGAATGGGAGAGAAGCAGGCAAGACATATAAACTAGCGGCGCATAAGTACTAGTCACCTCACATATACGTCGCTCACATGATTTTCATATAGCAATTAAGTCAAGGAATTCCTAATCCCTCAAGTCAAAGTTATACACAATACTTACCTCACTCCATATGCCACTCACTACTCAATTATCGATTTTCCTCTAAATCCCACCTCCAAACCACTCGTATCTAGATACAATTAACTTAATAACATCAAATATTGCTAAAGGGATAAATTAAAATACATAAATTTAGGTTTCCCAAACTTCCCCCAAAAAGTCAAAAATCGACCCCGGCCCCCTTGGTCAAAACTCGAAGTTTGGATCAAAACACATTCACCCATTCACCCCCTAGCCCGAACATGTAATTAGTTTCAGAATCCGACCCAAATTGAAATCTAAATCCCCAATTTGCAAACCCCCCCCCACCCTCTCCCAATTCTTCTAAATCCCTAATTTTCTACCATGAAAGAACAAAGTTTTGGGCTAGAATTTAATGGGTTATGATAGAAATGGAAGAAAATGAGTCAAAGGGTACAAACTTATGAATTGGTGTTGAGTTCCCCTTCAAAATCGCACCTAGGCCGAGCTCTAATGTAGAGTTCATGAAAAATTGAAAAAAATCCCATTTTTGAATTGTTTTAAGGTCTACGCGTTAGGCCTTCTTCGCGTTCGCGAAGGTTCTTCCACGTTCGCGATGCACCGCAGCCTGCCGTGTTCACGATGATTTTTTACCCCCTGACCATCACGTTCACAAGTCTTGGCCCGCATTCGCATAGAACAACCCACTAATCCCCAGCCCACCTCATACTTTACGCGTTCGCGTCTTGCCGATCACGTTCGCGAAGAGCAGACCCCCCAGTACTCTGCGCTCGCGACCATGGCCTCGCGATCGCACACAATAAACCATCCCCCTGCCTAGCTTACACTTCGCGTTCGCGAGAGAACCTTTTGCAAACGCGAAGAAGGAAACCAGAAGGTACCTGAACTTGGAGAAAACTAGATTTTAATTGAAAAACTTCCCGTAGCCTATCCGAAACTCACCCAAGCTCTCAGAGCTCCAAACCAAACATGCACAAAAGTCCTTAAATATCCTATGAACATGCTCGCGCTATCAAATGGCCAAAATAACACCTACAACTACGAATTTACCACCAAATCGAATGAAATTTTCAAGAAAGCTTTAAAACTTCTATTTTCACAACCCGACGTCCGAATTACGTCAAACTGACTCCGTTTCTTACCAAACTTCACAGACAAGTTATAATTATTATACTGAACCTATACCGAGCTCCGGAATCAAAATACGGGCTTGCTATCAATAATGCCAAACATCAATAAGTTCTTAAAACTATTTAATTTTTGGACTTTTAATTTTAAATAAAAATTCATATATCGAGCTAGGGACCCCGGAATTCGACACCGGGTATATGTCAGGTGCCATATTTAAATACGACCCATTGGGGCCGTCAAAAAATGGATCCGGGTCCGTTTACTTAAAACGTTGACCGATGTCAACTAAAATTAACTTTTAAGGCAAAAATTCTTATTTTTATCAGTTTTTAACATATAAGCCTTTCGGGTCAATACCCGAACTGCGCACGCAAGTCAAAAAAAGTTAAAATGAGTTATTTAAGGATTCAGAACACAAATTTAGTTGTAAAATATGAGATGATTTATCGGGTCATCACAGAAATACTTTTCATTAGATATGCTATTTGCCAACATTATTTCATAAATATATGTATATAGTATATACCATAAATATTCCTTGTATAATTATTAATGTTTTTTAAATCTTGTTTATTGCATAAATCATAATTATTGTTCATATATATATATATATATATATATATATATATATATATACACACACACAATGTAGTTTTTTGTGAATTATAGGTTTTGGTATTGTAAATTTATATTTATATTGATTCACGCTTAAATACACTTGATACCATAACTATAGAATGTATAACCATCAGAATATCGCAGTTGCTTATGAAAGTATAAGTAGGTGTTTGGACATAAGAATTGTAAAATTTCAGAAAATGGTGAATTTTTTTTTCAAGTGAAAACAGTATTTAAATTAAGAGTTGTGTTTGGACAAAAAAATCAGTTTGGTTTGTTTTTTATGTTTTATGAGTGATTTGAGTGAAAATTTTGAAAAATAGCTTTTTGGAGCTTTTCAAATTTTCTAAAATTTTCAAAATGGATCTTCAAGTGAAAATTAAAATTTTTATGAATAAACTCACATTTCGAAAAAGATTTTTTTTTGGAAAAAAGGTAAAAACATTTTATGTCCAAACGCGCTCTAAAATTATTACATCAAGAGGCATGTGTTTGAAAAACAAAGAAAAAAGGAAAATAAGAAAGAAAAAAAATGAAAGGAAAATAAAGGTATCTTATATGAAAGAGGGATGGAACACATTTGAATAGCTGTAAAGTAGAGAGAGAATGAGCAACATCTCACTAAAACAACACTCGGTGAATCCACATCAAATTCCTCCCAAGCCCCCTAACAAAATTACACCACCAATCACTACTACTCACTCTTACAAAGATAAACTGATTCAAGGGGAAATCTTCACTACGACCTCTCAATCAATACCAAGGACCTCATCACCTACTATGGACATCCAATCTTCTGATTTGGAAGCCACTACCCCAGAGGAGTTGTTTAACAACATGAAGCAAATAATACTGACTGAGGATGATAGACAAAGAATGTTCAACCCTTGGAAGTACCCTCTCATCATCAAATTCATGGGTAAACGGCTAGTACATCACTACTTAAAGAGGAAAACCCAAGAGCTATGGAAGATAGATAAAAACTTCTCACTAATAGATCTTGGGGAAGATTCTTACACGGTCAAATTGGCTAAGGAGGAAAGCATGACTAGGATACTCCATGGTGGACCTTGGTTCATCAATGGTTTTTTTGTGCAAAAATGGGTGCCTCATTTTGTAGCCACTAAGGCATATCAAAGCTATACTGCCGTTTGGGTAAGATTACCACAACTCCCCACGAAATTTTACGATGCATAATCCTAACAAAGATTGGAAACTGCATTGGCAAACTACTTAAAGTGGATGCATGCACATCGGCCACACTAAGAGGAAGAGATTCGAGGCTTTGTTTGGAATTACCACTGGATCATCCAGCGCAAAATTTTATAATGATTGGCCACCACAAACAACCTATACTCTATGAAGGAGAATATTTTTTGTGAAAGGTTTGTGGAAGGCTGGGGCACTCAAAAAGAGTCTGCTCCTATAGAACTCCAGCAATAAGCCATAATGGAGATCCATTACCACTGGAGACACCAACCCAAGGATGAAATTACACAAGAATGGATGACAGTCTCTTTCCCCATGAAAAATAAATCTAAGGCAGCCAATCAATCCATGGGTAAGGCTAGTTCCTCAATTGCACCAGGTATTAAAGTTCGCATGTATGATGCCTTGTCAGGTAAGTATTTAAATACACAGCCTTTGAGCTATGTTAATAAACAACTGCTCACTAACCCTAATACAGGTCACCCTACTATCTCAATTGACCAATGTGATGAAGAAAAATATGTAGCCAATTAACTTGCTGGAAAACCATCCAATGAAAAGGAAGGTGGTTTTGCTAACCACCCATTGAAGCACAATGTTTTGGAAAATACAATCAAACAATTAAATCAAAACACTCCTAATTTGCATGGCAAGATGAAAGCTAACACTACATGTGTCCAAAACGTGTCTCAACCTCCTAAGTGCAATAATATTCGAAATCTTTTGTCCAAAAAATGGATTTGGAATTAACACACCCACTAACCAATTGGATAGGCCAAGACAACATTAACTTTACTAATAATAATCATCACTCTCATAATGACAACCACTCTAATAACGAAGGTCACCCTACTAACATTCACAATTCAAAATCCATCCTCGGCGCCCAATCTTCCGTGCAACACATGGACATAGAGGATAGACAAGTGGCGGAGGGCATATCCATGCAAGATTTGGATATAACCCTCACGCAATCCCACTCCATTTCTACACAAGTAGAGAAAATCATTACAAACCCTACTCCCCCTAGAAGTTAGCTCATTTATAATACACGATCATACCAACAATGCCAAGACCGCCACTTACATTAAGAAAGAGATACCGACTGGTACAATTAATCCATCTCTCTCGGAACCAAATCATGAACCATTTTCCACCACTACCTCCTCACTTTTCCTCAAATCCTGTAATTTACGCCCAACCCCCGAGTCCACCCAACCATGTACCACAATCATGGGTGGAACTAGGTCTTTAGGGACATGTAGTCTCCTTCAACATGGAAATCAATGGTTAAGAGTCGATCCTAATAATTCAAAACACACACTAACTTGCACAACTAATCTCCGAAAGGATGATCCTAGCCACGAACAACTATGTCAACCAAATGTGGATGAACAATATTCTCCAACCTCTAGCACCCTCCTTGAACCAGAATCTAGTACACACCATGCAACAAATGTGGAATCTACCCCACAACTCCAACAAACCCCTCCCACACAATCAACCTCTCAACCTCCCCTTCTTTGCATTGTAAGACATGACCCTTCTAAACCCCATCTTCACACAGTGGACTCCCCAACACATGCAATACTAGCAACAAGGTCCACAACCAGACCCAATGGAAGACCAAGCCCCAAATAAAAACATGCAAAACCAGGAAGGGCTCTAGGAGGAAGAAGAGGAGGATGACAACTTGCCACACATGGGGGAACCGATAGTAGCGCTTTCAAGCCTAAGCAAAGTAAAAATACTCATCTTCAAGGAGATTCTAGAGAACGTCTATCTTCAACTGCCCAGTGATACTTTACAAGTGCTCCTTGGACATTTGACCCCCACAGAACCCCACTATGGGGAAACATGTCGACTCTTTTTTCGAGTCCTCGAATTTTGAAGAGGAAGGTGAAGGCGTTGAGCCCAAAAATGAGCAACCTTTAACTCCAAATATGCAAATGAAGCTTCTCAACCTTCAACCTTTGTTAACAAAGTTGTTGTTGTTTTAGCAACTCTTGTAACTATTCTGGACTCCCTTTTCGGCCCGAAATTTCGAAATGAAAGTTATTCCTTATCTTCTTGGGGTTTTTAACAAAAGATATCTTTTTGATCCATGCTTTACTTTCGATAAAATCAAGGAATTTTAGCCTATGATTAACTTCATTACTGGGAATTCATGCTATCGATTTTTTACATTTAACTAAAAAAGATTTAATAAGAGATGGGCCTTATGTATATGGTTCCCTTGAAGAGGACGTCTGTTGTTCGTTCTGACGCTTGTATTTGATGTTTAAGAAGTATTCAAATAAAGCGAACACCATTTTATTGGAAAAGAAAAAAGATATAAAAACAAAATGATTTTCATTTATTCCTTCTATTATCGAAAGTGCATTTAGAAAGCAAGAAAATTTGTACATTTTCTGAATAAATGAACTACCAATACATGTGGCTAATTTGTCATTGTTATTTATATGGGGCTGGATAAACGGGTCTAGTCTTGACTCGAGGTGATTCATAACAATTGAACTTTTAAGTTCAAAATATGTTCCCAAGTTTCAGCCGTCTCCGGTATTACTGCGTTACGAGGTACTTCAGTTGCCTTTTGAAGCTAGCATTGACACTTTTAGTGTTTTGGTAGGAGTAGCTTCCTCCAGTGTTCAAACACATAGTACTAGGATTCGAACACTAGATTTCCCGTTATATTAGCAATTCACATTCGTAGTATGCTTTACGATGCTGCCTCAAAATCTTACCAGAAAAAGCCCATTTGGGATGACAACTGGACAAAGGAAAAAAGAGCGCAACACGAACTTCCAATTTAATCAACGATCTTCAACAATAATATCTCTTGAGATGGGTCACGTTACACTAGCTTAAAACATAAAAACTTTAAAGCCTGTTATTATATGATGAGCAAATAAAAATAACACCACAATTTCTTAGGTCCCAGAGCGGGCACCAAATTGTTACCCGCCAAAAAACGTACAGTTGAATTTGTAATTGTGGTTTATAGGAAAGAAAAAGGCTAGCGAACCTCTTTCCAGGCGGTACAATACAAAGGGCGAAGCTCGAGTAGGTTACTTTGAGTGACCTGCATGGCGGGTGTTCCGGTGTTAACGAGTTCGGAAAGAAGGTCAAGGATGAACAATAGACAAAGACAAAGGAAAGAGGAGATGGAGCTGACCTCGCTGCTGAGCTGGGAGCAGGCTTGCATAGGAGGCGTGCCCGAAGGGCAGCGGCAGCAGTGTGGTTCCAGATGCCGTCGCTAGATTGAGATCTGCAGGATGGCGGGTACTTCGACTGTGAATTTGTAATTGTAGTTTATAGACACATGGATTAAATTTGTCTGATTAATAAGATAACTAAGGATAAAGGAAGTAAATTAAATATAATTAAAGGAAGAACAAGCCTATACATTAGATTGATCCCAACAGAACCAAGTGTAATTGGAAAATATTGATAACAATCGTATAAAGCTTAAAAGAATACGAGAAAGAATATTAGTCTTTATAATTCAAATATTTCCTGTCCATACAAAGTGTGTTAATTTTGTTATTTATAGTATAATCTAAAAGAGACAAGATACCAAAAACAAACCCTCTTAAAGATAAATAAAAGACCCCCTCATAATTGTAATATGCTTAAAACATAAAAACTTTAAAGAACGTTATTATATGATGAGCATATAAAAATAACATCAAAATTGGATAAGCCGGACAGTGGGTGCCAAACTATTTACCCGCAAAAAAAGATACAGTTGTATTTGTAAATGTGGTTTATAGAAAGGATTAAATTTGTCTGATTAATAAGATAACTAAGGATAAAAGGAAGTAAATTATATATAAGTAAAGAAGAACATGCCTGAACTTCAGATTGATCCCAGCGGAACCAAGTGTTCTTTAACTGTAACGTCACGATCCAAAATCTATTAAGGTCATGATGGCGCCGGACACCTTCGTCAGGCAAGCCAATCATTAATTAGTTGAAATAAATTTCTGTTTTAACATTTTCGAAATTGTTACCTTTCACTTACAACCCAATGAACGAGTAAAAATTTATTAAATAAATGCGACAGGTAAAACATTCCCTTTGTTAAATTAAATCCCGAACACATCCCAGAACCCGGTGACACAAGTACATGAGCAATTTCTAAGAATTTTACAAATACTACAAAGCTTGTCCGAAATACAATTGGACAAGAGAAATTAAAAATAAATAAATACAATACGAGGGAGACTCTGTCAGCTGCGGATCGCCTCCGGATGATGCAGCTCGCCTAAGTCTCCAAACCAACCGCATCGTTATGAAGGTACCTGTGCAATAAAAATGCACATCAATTGTAGCATGAGTATGAAAACAACGTGTACTCAGTAAGTATCCCTCCTAACCTCAGAGGGGTAGTGACGAGAGGTCAACCTTGACACTTGCTAGAGGTCAATTAGTATCAGGTATAGTAACGAAATAAATAAATATGAAACAGAGTAAACGTATATAAAAAACGAGAATAAATCACATGGTACGATTCCCTCCTTACATTTTACTCAGATCTAAATTAGCAATTTTTTACGTAAATAAAACGTATACATAGATACGGTTTCACCAAATAGGTTGTTATACTTTAATTAAGGGGTAGAACCCTCAGGTACACTGGCTTCTAGCCAAACATTACGCATGATTCAATGAAGATAGTAAATACATAGGAAATGCCGAGGCGTACGGCCCGATCCCATAAAGAGTGTGGTACATAAGTCCTGCCGAGGCGAACGACCCGATCCTATACGAGTGTGGTACATAAGTCCAGCTGAGGTGAATGGTCCGATCCTATAAAAGTGTGGTACATAAGTTCTGCCGAGGCGAACGACCCGATCCCATAAGAGTGTGGTAGGAGGATTTACCCTGCTCGCGAATCATACATGCGACGCGGCTACATATAAATTTCTCGAGTTATTAAAGTATTCTTCCTTTTTCCTCTCCAAAACATGAACTTTAGGTGAAAACTTTCAAGGTTCCCATTTTTATAACACATTCTCGATTCTTATTAAAATTTTTTAATAAGTATGCTCAATCTAGCTTCTACTCAAAGCAAATAACAACACAAATCAGATATAATAACGTCAAAGCATGATGTAGGCCTAAAACTACCCGGACATAGGCATAACTAGTAGCTACGCACAGACTCCCGTCACTTCGTGAGTACGTAGCCCCCACAAATAGTAGCACATATTTAATAATATCACCTATGGGGACAATTCCCCCTCACAAGGTTAGAAAGGAGACTTACCTCGTTCCGAAACTCCATAACTGGCTCCCAAGCCTTTCTGACGACTCCAATTGATTTACAACGCCCAAAACCACCCAAATAACCACAAACCAATGAAAATATACTCTAATATTTGTTAATAATTCAAATTACATAAATTCCCAACTCCGCTGAGAGAATTGACCAAAATGCCCTCGGGCCCGCATGCCCGGAATCTGAAATTTCTCGAAGATAAACTCTACGTAGTCTTACTGGATCAAATATACAATTTACACTAATATTCATGCTCAATTCGTGGTAAAAATCCAAATTACCAAATTTCGAGGTTTTCTTCAAAATTCCCAATATTCCACAATTTCCCATACTCAAATCCGTACCTAAACCATGCATTTAAGTTATAAATGAGTTGGAATAACTTACCTTGTGATCCTTGATGGAAATCCCTCCTTGAAGCTCTCCACAATCTCCCATACCAAATGAAAATAGGAGAAGAAATGACAAAATTCCCGTATTAAAACAATCTGCCCAGGCCCCATTTCCGCACCTGCGGTCCATACCTCGCACCTGCGCTCCCGCAGGTGCGCCCAAGAGCCCGCACCTGCGACTTCCTACCAAACCAGCCAAACTTCGCACCTGCGGCACCAAAGCTGCACATTCGGCTCCACACCTGCGGCCAAAGACTCGCAGGTGCGTTCACACAAGATGACATCAACTGCAACACTTCTCCAATTTCAGATTTTGATCCGTTAACCATCCGGAATCCTCCCGAGGCCCTCGGGACGCCGTCCAATTACACCAACCTGTTCCAAAACATAGTGTGGACTTGCTCGAGGCCTCAAATCACATTAAACAATATCGAAACAACAAATCGCTCTCCAATCCAATCTTTAAGAACTTAGGAATTTCAAACTTCTACATCCGACGCCAAAACCTATCAAATTACATCCGATTGACCCCAAATTTTGCACACAAGTGATATTCGACATTACAGACCTGCTCCAACTTTCAGAATCGCATTCCGAAATGAGAATTTTTCTTTCCAAATCCACCCGAACTTCCCGAATTTCAATTCTTACCATGCGTACAAGTCACCATACTTGAAATAAAGCTGCTCATGGCCTCAAACCGCTGAACGACGTGCTAGAGCTCAAAATGATCGGCCGGGTCGTTACATTCTCTCCCACTTAAACACACGTTCGTCCTCGAACGTGCCAAGAACTACTCTTGAGTTATCTTAAATCACTGTGTAACACCTCATGCACCTTCCCGTGCTACCACAACCCCGTTGATCACATTAGCTTGATCCAATCTAAATATATCATCTTTTATCCATACAATGAGCTCAGAACCCAGTTCCAACACTCAAAATTTCTCTGCCAGGCCTGTTTCCAATATATAAACACCGCATCAACTACACATAAGGTACCAAAACATGACTGCATACCTTTGCTGAATTAGCACCATGCGTCGCATAATTCATCATCTGACCACAATGACACTCCCTGAACCTTGATAGCCCAAATTCCACGAATCTGATGCTCCTAATGCACCTTATGATATATATATATATATA
>ML276780.1:4568-15679 GCA_005239495.1 Nicotiana undulata
GGGGGGGGGGGGGCACTTATGGCTTAGTTGGCCAAAGCATAATCTATATCTTGCCACATTTCATGATTTTCAAGAGTCATATCTATATAAACTCTTTGTGTTCCACGTTAATGGGGTGCAAATCTTATCCAAAATCCTTATTAATTAACCACTAATCCTTAATTAACTAGTTAATCTCCTACTAATCAATAATTAATCAATTATCCACATAATTAATAATTATCCCAAGTTACTTATAATACTACTCACTTTAAACACACCTTATCACCTTACTATCACGGCCACGAGGTATCTTATATGGTACTAGTCTATAAATATTGGGTACTAACGCTCGGTTCGTATTTTATCCCAACATGCCAAACTTGGACGAAAATTTATTTTCTTTGACTTGCTTTCCCTCTGACCTTTACGAATTTACTCAGTACTTGTTTGAAATAGCATAATCCTTATAATCTCCAAAAAATCTTTTCCTTGGACTGATTTCAATTACCTTACGACAAATTAACGTACAATACTACATGGTACAATATCGTCGTAATTTAATAATGCGAAGCGTAACATCATCGTAATGTAATACTGCAAGGCGTAACATCATCGTAATATAATACTGCAGGACGTAACATCATCGTAATATTGCGGGGTGTAACATCTAGAACTCAAGATATGCTAGAAATACTAAAATGACGCGGTCTGATTTTGTTATACTCAGGGATTTTTTATTCTGCGGATGCGGACCATTTTGCGCACCTGCGGCTCCGCGGATGCGGACCCAACTTCGCATCTGCGAAACACCAGCACCAGCTCTATTCTCTGACACTAAAATGAGCATAACTTCCTCATACGATGTCCAAATTCGACGATTCTTTTTGCTATACCTCCGTAATTATGATACGGATCCAATGCTTCAATAAAAATAGAAATTGGAGCTCATTTTATTAATGTGGTACCATTAATGCTTGAAGAAACGACGTCGAAACATAAAAAACCAGCGCAACATAACTCAAACTTATCTGAAACTCACCCGAGCCCCTCGAGGCCTCAACCAACAATTCCCACAAGTCATATATCACTACCCGAACTTAGTCGAACCTTCAGAAAACCCAAAACAACACCAAAACACTGAATCAACCTCGGATTCAAGCCTAAGGACTTCTAAACTTCCCAAATTTACCAACGATGCCGAAACATACCAAACCACGTCCGAATGACCTGAAATTTTGCACACACTTCAAAAATGAAAATACGAACCTATTCCAACTTCTGGAATTCCATTCCGATCCCGATACCTAATTTTCCACTGCCGACCAAAATTGCCAAATTTCCTACTTTCGCGAATTCAAGCCTAATTTCTACCACGTACCTCCAAATCCGAATCCGGACGCACGACTAAGTCCATATTCACCATACGAAGCTGATGGCATCTTCCAAAACTCATTCAGGAGCCGTTTACACAAAAAGTCAAATTCCGGTCAAATTCTCACCACTTATGCTTCCAAAACTAGAATCCTTCTTCCAATTCGACTCTGAATCATCTGGTAATTGAATCCAACCATGCACGCAGGTTGATATACATAATATGAAGCTGCTCAAGGCCTTATGCCACCAAACGGAGCTTAAATTCTCAAAACAACCTGTCGGGTCGTTACATTCTCCCCCTCTTAAAACAAGCATTCGTCCTCGAACGTGTCAAGATTCGCCTCAAAGTCCTCAAATCACTGAATACACACTTCCAACATACACCCGCGGGTGATACCACATCACCCCACTCAACATAAGCCTGATGACACCATATCAACTGCAATTTAGCCTTTCTACCAACACCGATAAGCCTCATACCCCAAATTCTCACCTTCTATTCATGTTCAAAAAGACCTGATTCTAAATCCATATATGGTATCAGTCTCAACCAGCTGCATCAACTCATGCCTACAACAACAAGGTATGACCACACAACATAACACACCACACATAGGCCCTTAATAACACTTCTGATCACAATAGCTGCCCGAAATCAACCTAGTACCGGCAATTAGCCTCATATTTGAGAAAACTCTGTTTCCAACCCCCATAATACTGATAGTGATGAAAGAAACACGAAGACCTCGTATTAGACACCTGAATCACCAAGCAACAACTAAAACTGAAGAAGCACATAACGAAAATGACTGAATATGAAAAGAGAAACACATAAGGGAACTACCAAACAAGCCCACAGGAACAACTCTCTATCAATACTGACCTACAAAAGCATATAACAAGGAAGAAGTAAAGTATATGAACAAATCACAAGGATCCCATCCTGATATAACTCCCACCGCAGTACTCAGCCCGGTTCCAACATATCGAATCACAAGAGATCACGTGGGTCTCACCCTCAACTCTAAATCACATACCGAATATATATCACACCAATTGAAACCTTCTACTAACTCAGCTCTTCCACTAAATCACAACACTCACTGAACTCTCACCCCAGTAGAGTATCAAATCACAGCTCGTAACCAAAACAATACTTAGGAAAAATCACATCAAACTTACCATGATGAACAACAAGGACTCACTTTTATTCTCACCACTCTCAATGGTGAATAAAAACAACTATACACACGGGCTACCACAAATAGAATCTCCCAACAGGATCAAACACAAAAATAGAGTGCAAAGCATGAAACTCACTCATAAATGAAGCAACAAATAAGGAACTCATCCCGACCAGCAGAACTACAATGAAATGCAAATGGTGCCCCTCTGTAACAAATCAAAACATACATGTATGATGACATCTGGCACAACGGCCTCCAGAATACTAGACAAAACACATCAACGGGTCCGGCCTCCCTCTACTCACTTGAATACCCTGTTGTGACATACCTACCCGGAGCCTAGGACAATCTCTCACCACATGGCTGACATCTCCACACTCAAAGCAACCTCTCTGCTGGCGTGGCTGTGGGAACTGTGAAACATGAGTACTCTAAGACCCATGAGTACTTGAAACCCCATGCGAAGCCGGTAATGCAAACTGAACTGGCTGACCTACGAAACCTCTACCGTGTCGTACCTTGCCTCCAAAATAAGGACCAATAGACCTCTCCGGCCTATGAGACCTCTTCACCCATCTGTACTCTCTCTCTCTTGGTCTCGTCTGTACTCTCGCTCCCGGTCCCACATGCCCTCTAACTGGCGAGCGATCACTACAACATGCTGAAACAAAACATATGACTCCAACTCTTGAGCCATACCAAACCGAATATCATGCTTGAGCCCATCAATAAATTTTACGGACTCTCCTTCCAAATGTAGAAACCAAGGAAGGTGCATGTATGGCCAAATCAGTGAATCTGACGGCATACTCTAATACTGAAATAGTGCCCTGATGCAACTGCTCAAACTCTGCGCGCCATGCATCCCGAAGGGACTGAGGTACAAACTTTCTCAAAAACATCTCTGAAAACTGAACCCATGTAAGTGAAGCTGCATCGGCCGGGCTACCCAACTCATATGCCCGTCACCATTGATAAGCCACTCCCTTAAGCTGGAACGTAGTAAAAACAACCCCACTCGTCTCAACAACATCCATAGCGCGGAGGGTGCTATGGCACTCCTCCAGAAAAACTCTGTGCACTCTCTGAAGCCAAACCGCTGAATGTAGAAGGATTATATCTCTTGAACCTTGCAAATCTAAGCTGCCCTTCCTCGGATGCTGCTTCTTTGACCATGAGATGAACTGGAACCACAGGTTGCGTCACCATGACACTTGGAACCTGACCAACGTGAACCCGCTGCTCTGGAGTGTGGGCGGTGGGAGTCTGGGCTCCTCCTCCGGTCTGTGAAGTAACTGGTGCAACCGGACCGCCTGAGCCAATGTACTAATCATGCTTAGGAACTGTGATAAAGTCTCCTGAAGTTCGGGGAAAACTGCAGGCGCCTCCGGTACCTGCCCCCCAACTGGAACTACTGGCGGCTCCCCAACTACTGCTCTGGTAGGTGCCCTAGCTGCGACATGAGCTCCTCTTCGGCCTCTGCCTCTGACCCTAGCGACATCTTCTCTGGGGGTAACATCATCAGGAACCGCAGCTCGTGCCCTCACCAGTTGTGAGAGAATGGAATAACAAATTTCAAACTTCAAGACTAATGAACTCGCACGATAGGAATGAAGGTAGTGAGATTGTCCTAATAGTTCCGTAGCCTCTCAAAGATAAGTACAAACGTCTCCATACCGATCCGCAAGACTCTACTAAACTCGCTTATGAGTCGTAGCACCTATGAACCTAAGGCTCTGATACCAACTTGTCACCACCCAATTTTTCCCTCCATTGGGTATCGTGAGGGCACCTAGTCTTAAGGACTAGGTAAGCCTATTATTAACAACATCAAATATAATGTAAGAATCATCTAAGTGCTTTTTGGAATAATCTCTATACATTTTACATCTTCCCATAACCCGGTAAGTACAACTCATAAGCTTTACAAAATTTTACACTATAACTCCTAAAATACCACTGTTCAGAAAATAAGTACAACAGTGCGAACAGAAAAATAAGACGTTGACTCCGAAACCGCGAACGCTGAAGCGATTTTACCTTGATTCTCCACAACAGCAACCGCGCTTCTAACAATCAATCGGCCGGCTATGCGAAACCTGAAATCTGTACAAAAATGTGCAGAAGAATAGTATGAGCACACCACAATGGTGCCCAGTAAATATCAAGACTAACCTCGATGAAGTAGTGCCGATGACTAGTCGAGACACCCACTGGTCTAATAAAATAAACAGGCATAAATATAGGAGTGACAGAACATGACATCTATCTAATGACTACACAATATAGCTAATAACATAACAACTACAATACGGAAGGAAATACAACAAATAACGACGGAACATCATAATAATACATAGAAGGATAAACGAGAGCACAACCCAAAAAAAACTGGAAACCATAATACGGTAAGAACAAGTAGTAACTCACCACTGTAATAGTTCCCACATCAGGCCTTAGCCAACAATCCCAATAAATTGGATGTTCGAGTGTAAACTTTCACCCGCAAGTTTATATTGAAAGCTTTAAAATATAATCATTTCAAATAGAAAATTCCTTTGAAATATACTTCCTCTGAATATATATATACTTTGCAGAAAAGATAATCTTCAAACGTAGTTCCTTCAAGATAAATTCTTTTCAAATATACTTTTCCAATAATGTCTCTCGAACATAGTTTTCTTCAAGACAAATGCTTTTCAAATATACTTTTCACATAATAGTCTTTCAAACATAGTTTCCTTCAAGGTAAATGCTTTTCAAATATACCTTTCCAAATAATAGTCTTTCAAACATAGTTTTCTTCAAGGTAATGCTTTTCAACTATACTTTTCAATAAATATCTTTCGAACATAATTTCTTCAAGATAAATCTACCGGAACTTCGTCCCGTAGTTAATAATTTTTCATGCAGTACAGAGGGGAATCTCCCAGAATACGCCCGTAGTCCCCAAAATAAATATGCAGGGGGGATCTCCCAGGACACGTCCGTAGTCCCCAAAATAAATATGCAGTGCTGGGGGGGGGGGATCTCCCAGAATACATCGGTAGTCCCCAATTTAAATACGCAGTACAGGGGGGATCTCCAAGAATACGTCTGTAGTCCCCAATTTAAATATGCAATGCAACCAATGAGAATAACAACTATAACATGACAGAATACATCATACATCGCCACAACAAGTACAAAAGCAACAAATGATAGAAATGAAATGTATGACGAGAAAATCAAAACAAGAACTTAAATCACAAGAACGGTAGAACTCACTAGCAAGGAATAACCACTTAAGAGAAATACTAAGCGTAAAGAAAACAGCTTAACCAGGGAGAAACAGGACGTAACAACGAATCCAATATATTCAAGTCAACAATAAAAAGCCAACACAAGTCAATTAATTCTAAATAGAGGCAAGTCGGCTAAGATATAGGTTATCCGATTTCCTTTTTAAGGTTGAGCAATTACGAGAGATTTTTCAACAATTCAAATAAGGGTAAACCGTAGAAGATAATCATAACTCCAATTAATGCTAAACAATTATAGGGTGAGATATTACTAATTCCAATTAAATAGGTAGTTTATGAAAAATATAGCATGACGGTAGAAGGGTAAAATCTTCAGTTAAGTCAATTAAGATCCAGTAAGCGATAAGGTGAATCTAAAAGCAAGTAACTCTAATTTAAGCAGGTAGAGATGAATCAAGCAATCAGGAATGCAGTCATAACAAGTACAAGTTCGTATATAGGGAATACATTAACCTAAGAACCCTAAAAGGCCAACCTCCTATAGATAAGTCCAAGAACGCACTCGTCACCTCGCGTACACGGGTTACAATCAACACAGAAGACTCAAATCCTAGGGGGGTAATTTCTCCAAACAAGGTTAGGCAAGATACTTAGCTCTAAGAAGACAATCTAGTACTCTAAAATGAACTCCTCAATGGAAATACCTCCAGACGACTCAAATCTAATCAAAATAACTTCAAAACACAAATAAAACTCATAAGGAACTATTCCGGTTCATAAAGTCTCAATCTTTATAAAAATCTAGAAATTGACCCAAAAGTCGACCCCGGGCCCGCACCTCGAAACTTGAAATTTTTTATAAAATCCTAACACCCATTCAATTAGTAGTCCAACCATACTAATTTCATCAAATTCCGATACCAAATCGATGTTCAAACCCAATTATTCTCTTTAGAAAAGTTTTGGATAAAAATCCCCAATTCTCCAATCAAAACATGGATTAATTCTAAAAAAGAACTTCTGTAACTATATTAAAATATTTATACTTAGATACTGACCCCCATGATGAGACAAGAATAACGCCGTGAAAATCACCTCGATCGGAGCTCTAGAACTCAAAATATGCTCAAAATACTAAAATGGCGCGGTCTGATTTTGTTATACTCATGGATTTTCGCATTTGGGACCAAAATACCGGCACCTGCGCATTTCCAGCTGTCAATTCCGCATTTACGGACCATTTTGCGCACCTGCGGCTCCGCGGATGCGGACGCAATTTCGCATCAGCGAAATACCAGCGCCAACTCTCTTCTCCGATACTAAAATGAGCATAACTTCTTCATACGATGTCCAAATTCAATGATTCTTTTTGCTATAGCTCCATAATTATAATACGGATATAATGATTCAATCAAATTTGAAATTGGATCTCATTCTCTTAATGTGGTACCATTTATGCTTGAAGAAAAGATGTTGAAACATCAAAAACCAGCCAACACAACCCAAACTTATCTGAAACTCACCCGAGCCCCTCGGGACCTCAAACAACAATTCCCACAAGTCATATATCACTACCCAAACTTAGGAGAACCTTCGGAAAACCCAAATAAACACCAAAACACCGAATCAACCTCGGATTCAAGCCTAAGGACTTCTAAACTTCCAAAATTCGCCAACGATGTCGAAACCTACCAAACCACGTCTGAATGACATGAACTTTTGCACACACGTCACAAATGGAACTACGAACCTATTCCAACTTTCGGAATTCCATTCCGACCCCGATACCTAATTTTCCACTGCCGACCAAAATCGCCAAATTTCCTACTTTCCCAATTCAAGCCTAATTCTACCACGGACCTCCAAATCCGAATCAGGATGCACAGCTACGTACAAATGCACCATACGAAGCTGATGGCATCATACAAACTCATTCAGGAGTCGTTTACACAAAAAATCAAATTCTGGTCAAATTCTCACTGCTTAAGCTTCAAAAACTAGAATCCTTCTTCCAATTCGACTCTGAATCATCTGGTAATTGAATCCAACCATGCATGCAGGTCGATATACATAATGTGATGCTGCTTAAGGCCTTATGCCATCGAACGGAGGTTAAATTCTTAAAACGACTGGTCAGGTCGTTACAGTAGTTTGTAAGTAGCAGATATATCTTGCACTTGGAACTCGACATCAAACCAAGTCGGACCCATCTTTAGACTGAGGTTGATTTCTCTAATGGTGGCTCTCTAAGTTCCATTGAATTCCATCACATTCATGATTCCCATTGGTATCTCGTGCAGGCCTTTACCTAGTGTCTTCATAGTGGTTAGTGTACATATGTTAATTCTCGAACCTCCACCTATCAAGACCCTGGCGATGAACGTATCTTCAAATTGCACTGTGATATTCAACGCCCTGTTGTGACTCAGTCCTTCTGGTGGTAATCCATCTTCGTGGAAAGTGATTTTGTGGTTTTCCAATACTTGTTTGACTATGTTATCCATCTCTCCCCTAATGACGTTGGTGGGCACATAAGCTTCACTTAACACCTTCATCAAAGAATTTCTGTGCACGTTTGAGTTTTGCAGCAGTGATAAGATGGATATCTGAGAAAGAGTTGTTCAGGTGGTCAACAACATAATACTCCCTTACTTGTATCTTCCTCCAAAGATTGTCACTACCAGTCTCAACAACAGGCGGCTTAGGTGCATCTTCCTTGCTTGTTCCTCCCAGATTCTAAAGTGTATAAACTCTTCCAGTTCTAGTCATACCGTGTGCAGAATGTTTTCTCCATTTTTTCTTCTCCCTTTCTTCTTGCTTCCGCAACTTAATTCCACGTGACAACATCAAAATTGTATGATGGTGTGGGAGCTGCCATCACAGTGAAGGGCATAGTTACCTCAACTTCGAATGGCACCTGGGTTTGTTCCACAACTGGCATGAAGGTGACCAGAGATGTTTTAGGAGTGTCTCCCTCTTGAATGAGTCCAATGGACCCCTCTTGATCCCATTCTTCGTCAGTTTGTATCACATTCACTCTTTTGCCTCTCTGATCCAGGAGAGGGTTGTTACGAACATTTGGTGCGGCTTCCTTTGCCTTTATGACCTATCGATCAACATTTGAACCTTATCTTTCAACGTGCGACACTCATCAATGGTAAAGCCCTTCATGCCTGAATGATGAGCAAATGTTTTCTTGGGTTTGATCCATTGGGATGGATTTTCCACAATAACAGCAGGAATAGAAGTAACATAACCAGCAACCTTCAGTATCTCATACAATTGGTCTTTGGGTTCAACAATTGGGGTGTATTGTCTAGAAGGTCTGCGGTCAAACTTTGGACGTGGCTTCAAGTAGTTTTGGCGGGCAGGTGGAGGTGAATGGTAATATGCAGATTGAGTATTATAGGTATGGTAGGTGGTGGCAGGGTGTTGGTATCTTGGGGATAAGGGTTAATATGTGGGTGGAGGTGATTGGTATGTGAGGGAAGACTTAGGGCCCTGGTCTACCATCACGGCACCCACTTCTTTTCTCTTCGAAATGCCTCCTGATTCCAAAGCTTTATTCATCACTTGCAATGCCTCGAAATTGGTCACCATCTCATTCTTAATCCCTTCTTTCATTCTTTCTCCAAGCTTGATGATGTCAAAGAACTTGTGGTTTTCAATGACCATTAACCTTTCATAATACTGTAGATCTTGAGCTATAACAAAGAACTTGTTTGTTTGTTCTTGTAATGACCCGACCGGTCGTTTTGTGTTCTAGGACCCCGTGCCCCTAAATGAGACATCCCGTAGTTTCTTTTACTGATTTACGACTTGCAGGGTCGGGTGGTTCGAGGTTTGGAGGAGTCTGGAATGGTTTAGGAAACGACCTCAGAATCGAGATTCGAAGGTTCTGGTAGGTTTGTATGATGATTTCGGACTTGGGCGTATGTTCGGAACGAGTTTTGGATGACCCGGGGGCGTTTCGGCACCAAATAGTTAAATAAGAGTTTCCTTAAGTTCAAATTGAGGTTTGGAACGTGTTTTTGTGTTATCGATGTCCAAACGGAATTTCGAGACCGGGAATAGTTCTGTTATGTCATTTATGACTTGCTTGCAAAATTTGGTTTCATTCCGAGTAGTATAGGTAAGTTTGGCGTATTGAAAGCGAATTCAAGAACTTAAAGTTCTTAAGTTTGATCCAATAGGTTTTGGGGTATGATTTTTAGATTTAGCGTTGTTTTGGACATTCTGAAGGCTCGAGCGAGTCTGTACAGTGATTTAGGACTTGTTGGTATATTTTGACGGGGTCTCGGGTGGGCCCAGATGCCATTCGGGCATCGAGCGAGGCAAAAACTAGCCTTAAATGACTGCTGGTGCACCAGATCTGGTGCGAACGCACCTGCGGAGGGTTAGCCGTAGGTGCGAGACCGCTTCTGCGGTTCCAGCCTCGCAGGTGCGACCCCAGGTGGTGTTGCCCATTTACGCAAGTGCGGATCATTTTTCGCAGAAGCGGAGCCGCAGGTGCGGACTCCGCTCCGCCGATGCGAAACCAGTCCCCCTTCCCCTCCCCCGCAAGTGCGGTTCTCGAGTCGCAGGTGCGAAAAAACTGTAGGCAATGATGTTGTTTTGAATACGGGAATTCACCATTTTTGAACATTTTCTTCTTCCTTGGGTGATTTTTAGAGCATGCAAAAGAGACAGTCGACCTAGGTACTGTAAGGTAAGTAATTCCTACCCTAAATTTAGTTTAGTACTTTAATTCCTAGGTAGATTAACACTTTAAATGAGTAGAAATCATGGGTTAGAGTAAGACCTAGATTTTTGTATGAAAATGAGAGAATTACGAACTAACTAGTTATGGAATCATACAAAAACTATATAATATTGATCCTTAGGCTATGGGTTATTGTTTCCTTCAAAAATTTCCGGAATCCGAGCATGTGGGCCCGGGGTTGTATTTTGGGATTTTGTAATTTAGGATGAAATAATCACTTAAATAGTGGAAATTCATACTTTTAAGTATATATTGATTTATTTATGCAATATTTGGCTAGTTTCGAGTCCTTGGGCGACAAATTTTGAGTTTCGGGCGCGTTCTTGACCCGGGAAGTAGACGTGACACGAGGTAAGTCTCCTTTCTAACCTCGTAAGAGGGAATTGTCCCCTTAGGTGAAACAAATGATTTTGTGTGATTAATTTCGGGGCTACGTACGTACAATGTGACGAGAGTCCGTGCGTAGTGATTATTCTTGTTATGTCAAGGTAGTTAGGTTCCCACCATGCCTTGTGAATTTCATAATTTACTATATGCCTTGTAATTCCTTCGCATGCAAATGTG
>MDKH01231049.1:0-65193 GCA_005239495.1 Nicotiana undulata
CCGGGCCCGCGAAGCCCGCGGCCCGCAAAGCCCGGCCCACTTGGCCCGTTTGGCCCGGGCCCGACCCGTTAGCCACCCTTAACCCAAGCTGCCACGAATCCGACAACGACACACAACAACGTAATCCATATTCATATTCATCTCTTTAATCTTAACTATCCCTCCAACATAATTGTTGATACCAAATTTTGCCCTCACATTTTTTGAAATAGTATATATATTTTTCAAAATGTCATTTTGCATCATTATTTAGTTTATAAAATCTATACGAGCATTTTTTAAAATGATTTTTCATAATTTTTAGAGCTTTAAAAATGATTTTCTTGCATCTAAATTACTTGAATATTAATTAATTACTCCAAATTATTTTGTGACGGCTTAATCACCTAAAATTATTATTTGCATCCATAATACATGTTTCAAATATTTTTTACTTCATTTTATATAATTACATTAGTATTTTTAGGCTATTTACACAATCTTGCAATAATGACCTATATTTTGCAATATATTGCGTTTGTCATTTTATTCAAGGTCAAAATAATATTTTATATTTTTATAATTTTCTACTATTGTTTTAAAGTACTAATTCACATAAATCGCCTTTTTATATTTTATTTAACTATTTTTATTAAATTATTTTCCCCTTAATCTCCCATTTTAAAAATTGGCCCAATTTTAGGCTAATGTTCGGACCAATTTTGGCCCAAATACTTAGCCCACCCAATCTCCTCTTCAGCAGCCAAATCCAAACGACCCCTTAATCTCAACCCATGCGAAACCCGTTTCCAAAACCCGACCCAACTCCCTTTAAATCTCAGTCGTTGATCAACAACTCACAAACAACGCACTCCCTTTCCTTATATCTCCATAACCTAACCCTAATCCCCATTTCCTAAAGACAGTCGCCTCTATTCTCTCTGTTACTCTCCTCCCTCCTTCAGAAACCCTAATCACTGCCCTTTCCAATCCCTCTCCTAATCCCGTTAACAATGGAATTCACCTATTATTTGCTTACCATATTTGCATTCCTTCGCTACTGGTTGTTTCTATATGGTATTACATAGTACTTGCTCTATTTGGCAAGTATAAATCTTCGATCAAAGGGAATCCGCCTTCAGTCTTCAAGATCTAGACGGCATTACGTCTGTATATGTTCATGGCAAGGTGATATGAGGCCGATTCACCAAGGTCTTTGGTCGAATCTCTGATTTCTGTCAACTAGGGTTTGAGATATTCCCCTTTTCCTCACTAATTTTGGATTGCATGTGACATTCTTTCCTTTCTCGTGTTTGACTGATGATTTTCCTTGTTTGTTTGCTTGATTTCTACTACTATATAAATCCCTCCCGATTCCCCTTATGGAGATCTCTGGAATCAATGATTCACTAAGAAAAAAAAAGCTACTGCTCTCTCATTCTCTTACTCTCTTGTTCTATACTTTGGCTCTTGGCGGGCTGAAAGCCAAGGCCACCAGAATTATACAATTCAACCTATCTCAGTGTGACCACTTCCATGGGTTAATTTGAAGCCCTTGGGAACTCTGACACACTGAGAAATTTGGGGTTTTTGTTGTTCTCTCCGTGTTACTGATAAGAGAGATGTTGGCTTATAATCTTTGCCTTATTAGTTCGTTAATTTTGCAAATTGGTGACTAACAAAACTCTTGCAATTTATTCTCTTTTATTTGTATTCATGTCATTCTTGATTTTGTGAATCAATACGATATTGTTTGCCTCTGTTTATGTTCATATTTGATTTCATTATCATATGCCCTGTTTTATCTGAACTTACTCGGATTCTGAGTTTTGGTGCATACCTATTTCATACGTGTAACTTGAATGATTCCCTTAAGTCTGCTCTGCTATTTTGAATCCCTATTATTTGAGTCTCTTCACATATCTTGCCTTGATTCCTTGTACTGAAACTCTTAGGAGATCATCTCCTACCCAGAACATACTTGATTGAACTATTTTCCGATGAGTGCTTTATGTATGCCTACTGTTTCCCTACCTTATGCTCACATGAACTTTATGTGCCAATTACATCTCAATGTTCAATAAAAAATGTAGCTATGATGTGTTCTTTCGCGGTCCTGCACTCTTTAGCATTGCCTAAAGCTCCTAGTTGAATTTCAATATATTTAGTTTCTTCTATTATGCATAGTTAACTGGCATAAGTCTTGGATTGTGCATGTTCTATTAACCTTAAGTTGATATGCTTTTTCTACCATGAGTTCTTTGAATCTTTGGGCTATACTCAGCAGGTTAGGCTGTTTGTCGACTGTTGTAGATCATGCCTACTAGCCTATTTTCTAGATGTATTAGAATCTCATGTAAAAATATTTGTTCCCCAGATTATGACCCTATAGATTATCATGACTAAGAACCTCAGGTCTAAGGTCCCTATTGAAGGCTGTTGGTTATGTCTCTCCCATCCCTGCCGTTGAGTGATCGGAAGGGGGATGATCCTAAAACGTCTCCGGCACCCTCACGCCAGTATTGGTACAAACCCAAGCACCATTTAAGGTCGAGGTAACTGTACCATTCACTGTGATGGTAGCTCTCACACCATCCTATAAGTCCGATGCCATCCCATGGGACTATGTTGCCGAAGCCAGGAGGAAAGGGAAAGCAAAAGTCGAGGAGACAGGTGCGGCACAAGGCTTGACCAGAACTGGCAGAGTCTATACACTTGAAAAATTGGGGGAAACAAGCAAGGAATCCACATCTTTGCCACCTATTGTCGAGACAGGCACCGATGACCTTTAGAGGAAAGTACAAACAAAGGAGTACTCTGTTGTTGATCATCTCCCGCTCAGATATCCATTTTGTCGCTGCTTCAAAACTCTGAGACACACACGAACGCCCTGATGAAAGTGCTGAGTGAAGCCTATGTACCAAACAACATCACTAGCGGGGAGATGGCCAACATGGTCGGGCAGGTGCTGGAAAGCCACAAAATCACCTTTCATGAAGATGAGCTACCACCACAAGGACTAAGTCACAATAGGGCATTGCACATCACAGTGCAATTTGAGGACAAGTTCATTGCCAGGGTCTTAATAGACCGAGGATCCAGTCTTAGCATATGCCCACTAACCACTCTAAAGAGATTGGGTAAAAGCCTGCACGAGGTATGAATGTGAAGCATGAATGTGAAGGCGTCCCCAAATAGCCACAATCGGGGAAATCAACCTCAACCTACAAATGAGCCCAACCTTGTTTGATGTTGAGTTCCAAGTGCTGGGTATATCTGCCACCTATAATCTATTGTTCGGAAAACCATGGATACACGCCGCTGGGGTAGTGGCTTATAATCCACATCAGGCCGTGAAATTTGAATGGAATCATCAAGAAGTGATTATGCATGGGGATGGAATTAACCCCATCTACACCAATCAAACCGTTCCAGTCATTATGAATAAGAAGAAGCTGGGTGGAGAGACATACCATCACATTGAGCTCGTCAAGGCAATTAAAAAGGACAAATGGTGGAGCAACAAGATAGAAAGCATATTACTATGGACAAGGTATGAACCTGGCAAGGGTCTCGACAAAAATCTCAAAGGGATCACCAAACCAGTACAACCACAACATCATGGTACAACTTTTGAGCTCAGGTATGAATATACTTGGAAAGAGTACCAAGATTGGTCACTACCATGGTGTGGTCCTTATTATCCACTGGAACAACCGGTACCACCTCTGCACCAGACATTCCAACAAGCAGACTGATGTGAGGATCTGAAGAAGATGAATTCTTAGCTGGCATGAGGAAGTTATTTCTGGATGAAGAAGATATGGAATGCAGTGCTATAGTTGAGGAGGAGGAGGAGGAAGACCTTACCATTCAAACCGTGGAAAGAGGAACTGTTCTCAAGAACTAGACCATTGCACCGTCTCGGGCCCGCCGAGTTCCTGGGTAGCTTGGCAAATTAGCATCAACTATTTTTTAAGCATTTGATACATTTTTAGTATTTTGTTTTGAAATAATTTCTCGATTCATCGAGACGCATTTGTTAACGTTTAAAAGACTTTAATTAATGCATTGCTATTTTTTGCATTTACTATTATTCTCTACATTTTCTCTCTTTACAGCATTGTTATTACCTATCCCGATGAACCCGTATCCGTGACATGTAATGAGACAAAGCAACATAAGGATAGTGATTTGGAGGACTTGGAATATGATACGATACCCGAGAAAATCGTCAGAGAAGTGGAAAAATTTGAAAACAAGCTAAAGTCCAATTTAGACGAAACTGAGGTAGTTAATTTAGGGGATTCAGAACAGGTCAAGGAAACACGCATAAGCATTCATCTATCACCCTAAAAGAAAGAAGAGTACATCAAATACCTAAAAGAATATCAAGACATCTTTGCATGGTCCTACGACAACATGAGGGGTTTGAGCACATCCAAAGTCGCTCACAAGCTACCCACTAATCCTAGTCCACCGGTGGAACAGAAGCTCAGAAAGTTCAAGCCGGATATGAGTTTGAAGATAAAAAAAGAGGTCACCAAGCATATCAATGACAAGGTTCTTAGAGTGGTCGAGTACCCGACTTGGTTAGCCAACCATTTCTTTCAAAGCAGGGGAATTCTGTATAGAATAACTCTAGACCTGGGATTATTACGACGTGTCGATGCCAAGGAAGCTTCCAGATTGCTCGAGGAAATACATGACGGAACCTGCGGACCAAACATGAATGGGTTCACTTTAGCCCAAAAGATACTAAGAGCGGGATATTTCTGGATGACTATGGAAACAAACTGCATCAAGTATGTTCAGAAGTGCCACCAATGCGAGATACATGTTGACATGATACGAGTACCACCCAATGAACTCCATCTAACAAGTTCACCTTGGCCTTTCTCGGCTTGGGATATAGATGTGATCAGCCCGATCAAACTCGCTGCTTCGAATGGGCATAGATTCATTCATCCTAGTGTCCACATACTACTTCACAAAATGGGTTGAAGTCGCATCTTACAAAGCTGTAACTAAGAAAGTTGTAGTAGGTTTTGTACAGGACCGCATTGTTTGTCGGTTTGGAGTACCAGAGTCAATCATCACCAACAACGCCGCCAATCTCAACAGCGATCTGATGAAGACCATGTGTGAAACCTTCAAAATCAAGCATAAGAACTCCACAACAAACATTCCACAAATGAACGGAGCCGTAGAAGCTGCCAACAAGAATATCAAGAAGATATTGAGGGAAATGGTAGATAATTACAAATAATGGCACGAGAAGATGCCATTCCCTCTACTCGGATATCGTACCACGGTTCACACATCAACTGGGGAAACTCCTTACCTATTTATTTATGGCACCGAAGCAGTTATTCCTACGGAAGTATAAATCCCTTCTTTAAGAATTATACAAGAAGCCGAGCTCAGTGATGCAGAATGGGTACATAGTCGATATAAGCAACTAGATATCATTGATGGGTAAAATAATGAGTGCGGTGTGTCACGGTAAACTCTACCAGAACAGAATGGAAAGAGCCTTCATAAAAAAGGTCAGACTAACGAATTTCACAACGGGGCAATTAGTGCTAAAGCGGATTTTCCCACATCAAGATGAAGCCAAGGGGAAATTTTCACCCAATTTGCAGGGTCGCTATATGGTTCATCAGGTACTAATATGAGGAGCACTTATACTTGCAGAAATAGACGAAGAAATTTGGCCAAAACCTTTAAACTCAGACACAGTCAAGAGATACTATGTTTAGGATCATTCACATTTCTTCACTTGATGTAACTAAACTACGCTTGACCTAATTCTCGTTGAAGAGGGGATACGTAGGAAGCCCTGTGGGTTCGGTCACATCTTAATAAAATCTTCATTTTCCCATGATCAGAATCTGGGACAAGATCGCATGTGTGGAACAACCGAAAAGTATTGTCAAAGTATGCATTTAAACTGGGGCAGAATTTTGAGGAGGACCCTCAAAATTCTAAGGTAAAGAGGTTGCAATGTCTCTAAATGTATCACAGTCACTGGTTCATCTAAATTATTTGATCTCACAATACAATACATTTCAAACAACTATATTTTTGCAAATAATTTGTCAAATGCATACATATTTTCGAAAACTTTGTTTCTATGACAACCATATGTTACCCATGGCAAATCAAACGAGAGTGAAGACAAAGCAAGGGGTCAAGAGCACAAACCGACCTCCTCCTTCGCACCCGCAAAACTCACAATGTTTCTTTGAATGTAGGCATAGAAAACCAGCAATGTTTACAAATACATATGCATATCAAATCACTACCTTTGTGACGACAAGTTACCAAACGCAAACACACCCAGCTAAGAAATACTTCACTCTCTCACCGTCATTCATCACTTTTCTTGCATAAGGCTAAGCATTGCCTTTCCCTGCATGAGACTAAGCATTGTCTCTTCTTCTTGCATGAGGCTAAGCATTGCCTCCCTAATTGCATAAGGCTAAGCACCGCCTTTCCCTGCATGAGACTAAGCATTGTCTCTTCTTCTTGCATGAGGCTAAGCATTGCCTCCCTAATTGCATAAGGCTAAGCACCGCCTTTCCCTGCATGAGACTAAGCATTGTCTCTTCTTCTTGCATGAGGCTTAGCATTGACTCCCTAGTTGCATAAGTCTAAGCACTGCCTTTCCCTGCATGATACTAGGCACTGTCTTTTCTTATTGAATGAAGCTAAGCATTGCCTCCCTAGTTGCATAAGGCTAAGCACTGCCTTTCCAAGCATGAGACTAAGCATTGTCTCTTCTTTTGCATGAGGCTAAGTATTGCCTCCCTAATTGCATAAGGCTAAGCACTGCCTTTCCCTGCATGAGACTAAGCATTGTCTCTTCTTTTTGCATGAGGCTAAGCATTGCCTCCCTAATTGCACAAGTCTAAGCACTACCTTCCCTTGCATGAGACTAAGCATTGTCTCTTCTCTTGCATGAGGCTAAGAATTACCTCTGTAATTGCATAAGGCTAAGCACTGCCTTTCCCTGCGCGAGAATAAACAATGTCTCTGTTTCTTGCAAGAGACTAAGCATTGTCTCTGTATTGCATAAGGCTAAGCATTGCCTCCGCAATTGCACAAGGTTAAACACTGACTTTCCTTGCATGAGACTAAGCATCGTCTCTTCTTCTTGCATGAGGCTAAGCATTTCCTCCTTAATTGCATAAGGATAAGCACTTGCTTTCCCTGCATGGGACTAAGTAGTGTCTCTATTTCTTGCATGAGACTAAGCATTGTCTTCGTTTATTGCATAAGGTTAAGCATTGCCTCCGTAATTGCACAAGACTGAATACTACCTTTCCTTGCATGAGACTAAGCATTGTCTCCCTCCATCGCACCGGGCTAAGAACTTCCCTCATCTCACACAAGACTAAGCCTTGTCTTGTCTCACACATGATTAAGCATCATATCTTTGCATTTCATAGGCTGAAATATCGGCATTTCATCCGAAGGCGTAATCTTCATAGCCGGGAGACACCATTCCATGTCCTGAGGATCTCTTAAAATTGCACATCATTATTTAAAGGCGTCATAGTACAGAGGCACCATCCTCATGGCCCGAGGACACCATTTTATGGCATGTGAATCCCTTGTCATACGCTTCATGGCCCAGGACGTCATGGTCTAAGGACATCATTGTTTAACCAAAGAATTGGATTCTCTGCCAAAGCTATTTTAAGAAGTACTCGGGCTTCTGACAGCCAAGAAAATTGACTAATAATAATAATTAGATTTGTAATCAGAAAGCAATAAAAATGCGTAAAAGTAAATATATTTCAATAGTGGTTCGAACGTGTCCATACAAGTGATATTTTACTCCCTTTTATAGAGAATTTATTAATATAACGCCTACTCTTCTTAATGATGGAGCATTAATGACTAATAATATCATTAATGTAACGTTACAATAGGTAATCGTAACTATTGCGTGAAGATTATGTAACGTTTGGCTCATTGATTGAAGATCTTTGAATCTGCCCTTTGTTCTGCCTTGGTTCATTCTGACCGTGTCTCTTTAACTCCTCAATTAGATTGGGGCTCCCGCATCTAATTGTCTCGTGGGTATTTTGTTCCGTTCCTTTTTGTCTCGTACCTCTTTATGTCTAGTTGTCATATTTCTATTGCTCCACATGGATTGCCTTGTCATCAGAAATATTACACGTGTGAAGCCTATTTTTTACCAATACAGATAGTCTCCCCACTTACCATTTATTTAGCAATTAAATATTATGTAAGTGGATACTTATTTATGGCGGGAATTTTTTGTCGCGGTTTCTTTCGTATCATCGCACCTGTCTCTGAATGTATACGTCGCTTGTCACTTCCATTCAATGCTCATGCCATGTGGCATTCTCAGATTAGTTCGGCAATTATTCAACGCCTTTTAGGGCTTTTTTCGGCTGCATCAGTCACGAAGTGGCAGTTTCAATTATGACTTTCACATCACTATTTTTTCCAGTTTTTGACGGTCGCCTCTGAGTATAAATACCCCTTTTCTTTCCTGTGCTTTCACGAAAAATTGCTAACTCTCTTTCATTATTTGTAAATTCTTCTTTCTTGTAAACATGTCTTCCTCAATCCAGCAACCCAAAAAGGTTATCATTGTAGACGAACTATCTCCTTCTTATGCTCCAATCCGGAGTAGGAGGGGTGGTAGTCTTAGAAGTTTAAGTTCTACACCTTCCAAGGGTTCTTCTTCTTCTCATATTACTCCTCCTCCATCTTCTAGGTCTAATATTTCTTCGTCTTCTTCGAGGGCTAAGGCTTCTACATCTTCTTCGAAGAGTAGGGAACATAATGAACCACTTCGTGAACCGAGAGTCGATGAGATTGTCCCTGCCGAGTTTTATTTCGTAAAGGATAGTGAGGCCATTAGTAAACAACCTTTTTCCACGTCATCACATGATAGTGCTGACCTTTATCCTACCCAAATAACAAAGGGTTTAGTGTCAGTCGTTCGTAGAGATTGCTGTTGGAAATTTGATTTTCCAGTTGTAGTTCCTAATGACAATCAGAGAATAACCTCTTATAGAACTAGGTATTCTTTTGTATACACTTATCCCTTCACTTTAGGATTTAAGCCTTCCATCGACCCTGTCATCATAGAATTCTGTTGATTCTTCAATGTTTGTTTGAGACAGATCGGTCCTCTTGTTTGGAGGGCAGTTGCATGCCTTAGGTATTTGGCAACCTTAGTTTCCGTTCATTTTACTTTCCATCATCTTATTCACCTCTATTCCCCGATGCTATTCCGCCAATGAGTTTTCACTCTCGTGGCTAGGAGTAGAAGAGTTTTAATTATTCTTGATGATGACAAGGATATATGTTGGTATGTTCGGTATGTTGTTGTCCCTACTGCAGGTTTAGTAGGTGAAGAAAATCTCCCCTTCCTTGAGAAGTGGAACTTTGCACGTGAGTATAGTTTTGCTCACTTTCCTTTTTTATTTTTGAGAAATTATCAGTACCGTGATTGTTTCTTTTTCTTTCCCATCAACCATGGGAACCATCGAGAATGTCTCCGGTTTTCGTGATTGGGTAGAAAAATTACTGTTGATCGCTCCTACGGAAGAACGTTCTTGGAAGTACCTCTCGTCGAGGTTTGGTTGGAAGTTGAAAACCCATGGTAAGGGTTTTTTTTACTTCCTTTCTTTCTCTTTTCCAGCTTTTCTGATCCCTTTCATTTGTTAGGGTTTCTTGCTCGTGGAATCTCTGCTCCTGCTGCGTCCGCTTCAAAACTTTCTCTGGCTAAGGCCCAGGAAATCATTGTGAGCTCCTCTTCGTCTAAAAGGAAGGCAAGTGGGTCCCAGACCTTGGAGTATGAAGAAGAACATGAGGAGGGTTCCCTGATTCGTAGGTCGCGAAGGAGGAGGGTCATATCTGACGATGAGTCTGTTCCTATTGCTGATCCTCCCATACCTGAATCAGAGCTTTCTGCTCCTAAAGATGCAATCTCCTGTTAATGAATCAATTGATCAACTTTTCCAATAAGGCTTTGGTACAATTTCAGAAGCAGCACCTCTTGCTATTTTCCCTCCGTCTTCTCCTGCGGAACTTTCATTTACTGCTCCCGTTACTATTTCTGTTCCCCAGCCTATTCCATCCGTGGCTTCTTCATCTGCCCTTACTTCCGTGCCTTCTATTGTCGAAGTAGGTTCTTCCAGTAGTGGGGTGATGAAGCGAATAACAATAGAGATTCCTGCGGGAGGCACCCTCTTAAAGAAATCAAGATAAGCGGATGTATGGCTAAAGCCCTTGATAGGACCGATTGAGAAGTCTAAGTTGGAGAGTCACATATCCTTAACTTGGATGAACGAGATTGTGCATTCGTCCATGAAGGTAGACTTTAAACCACCCCTCCTTCTTTTCATATCCTTTACCGTATCTAACTTATCCTTTTATGTAGATCAATCTTATTGGCACAGAATTAATGAAAAGAGTCGTTCAAATGGAGCAATTAGAAAATGACTATCATACCGAGGCTGAAATTGGAAAGAGCAGTTCGAGAGTCCTCAACTTGATATGGAGGCAATAGAGGAGGAGAAATATACCTTGGAGCAGCAGATCAGAGTAATTGCAGCGGAATTGGTCATAAAGAAGGCATCATCAAATCAGGCGGGTAATGATAAAAACATCTTGGAGTCTTTCTTTGCGGAGCAGCTTTCCCATGCTACCAAAGAGATAAGAAGCTTGAAAGCTTTGTTGGATCAAAAGGAGGCTTACGCTGGTGAACTTGTGCAACCACTTACTCAGTCTCAAGAAGACCTCAGTGAGTCTTCAGACAAGATTCAATTTCTGGAAAGATCCCTTGCCCCTTTGCATGTTTCTTATGATACTGCCGTGGCTGAGAGAGATGAGATAAGAGCTGATATCGAGCAATGGGTTAAAGACTACGAGACTCTTGAGGACAAAGCAGTTGTTGATGTTAGTTGGGCTTATTTGAATGCCCGGTTTGACACATTGATGGAAATGGGCCAAGAGAATTTTGACTTAGAAGTTGAAATTGCTAAAACCAAGGAGACGATTGAAAAGTCTCGACAGAGTCAAAATTTCTCATCACCTGAAGTTGAGGTCTCAACACGTGATGGAATCGTGCCTGATGAAACTGTTGTTCAAGCCTCGCCATCTTAAGCCGCTCTTCCTGCTGTAGAAGATAATCCCCCCAGTGTTAAGTGAAAGAGTTTATTGAACCCTCCCATTTTTTTTTCTTTTGGAACAATTGGTGGTTACCCCCGGTCCCATTTGGGGGTAAAGTTTGGTTCTTGTAATTCCCCAACTGACAACTTAGGGGCAACCTTGTATAAAAAATCTGGCTTTAATTTAAGTTAATACTTAGTTTTTTGCCATAATATTAATATTAATATTAGCATGACTTATGATTTCTCAAGTTTTTGTTTTACTCTTAAGTGTTTGCATGCTTTTCGTTAGGTTTTTTTTTTACCCTTTAGTTTTTAACTTTGCATTGAAAAATGCTTTGATATTTCGTGTATTTTTAAAATAAGCACGATTTATAAAACAGGGCCCTTTTCTGAACGACACTTAATGAAGAAGACGTCTCAACTTCATAATGGTATAAACATACAAACGAGAGATAGGAATTCACATGTTTTCCTAAACAATGTTTTGAAGAAAATCTTTGTATTTGTCGAACTTCGTAGCATTTTACATGTGTTTGAGTATCGTCTATAACTCTTTTGTAACTGTTTTCTTTTATAACATTTTTTGAATAAATACATGGGTATGCACTTTTACCCGTAACTATTTTCTTTTACAACAGTTTTTGAAAAAATACAAGGGTATACATTTTTACCCGTAACTAACATTCTGCCTTTAACCTAAACATTCGTTTACATTCACGAATATGTTTTTCGTAGGTTTCTGAATCAGGCTTGGTGTTTTGTCTTTGGCTCTTTGATTTTGCTCATAACACTTGACTTGTTGGGAAAAATGGATCTTCGGATTTGAGCTTTGACTTTTTTGATAGTCTTCTTTGCTTCTTCTTTGCCTTCCATAATGTATAGTCCCCCAAGTGTTTGAGATTTGAAGAATGAAATCTCGAGCACTTGACTATTCGTTTCTTGTGGTCCTTTTCCTGAAAAGAAAAAAATATACGGGACTCGAAGGTATATAGTTTAGATGATGACTGCTTAACCCTTTAAAACGTCCATCAGAAAGTTGTAACCCTAGACCAGGAATTCAGTTAATTCCTCGTGTCTATGGAGGTCTAATATAATCATTTGGTGATGGGTTAGCTTTTTGCCTATCATCCAAAATGTTTAGTATAATTTTAACCGTACTAAAATGAAATCGAACGTAACGATACCTGACCGTGGGTATTCCTTTTCTTTAGAAGTAATATTTCTTCAAGTGAACAGCATTCCAACTTGTTGGTAAAATATCCATGGTTTCCAGCTCATAAGCGCCTTTTCCAGCAATGCCACAGACTTTGTAGGGTCCTTCCCAATTTGGATTTAGTTTTCCTGCGCCAGCTTCCTTTGTTGATTGGAAGACTTTTTAAGGGCGAAGTCCCCAATTTTAAATATCTGAGGTGAGCTTTTCTGTTTTAATATCGCTCTATAATTTGTTTTTGAGCTGCCATACGTATTAATGCAGCTTCTCTCCTTTGCTCGAGCAAATCCAGACTTGTTCTCAACTCGTCGTTGTTTATTTCTTCTGTTGTTGTTGTGAATCCCATGCTTGGTTCACCAATTTCCACTAGTATTAAAGCTTCGGAACCACAAACAAGCGCGAATGGGGTTTCTCCCGTGGCTATTTTTGCAGTAGTTCTATAAGCCCATAATACTGTCGGTAGCTCTTCAGGCCAATTTCCCTTAGTTTTTTCTAAATGTTTCTTCAAATTGTTGATAATGATTTTGTTCGTTTACTATGCTTGCCCATTAGCCACGGGATGATATTGTGAATAAGTGATTCGTTTGATTTTCCAGCTTTGGAAGAATTTCGTGATTTGTGAGCCTTTTCTTTAGCTGGAGGAAAAGGTCCTACTATATCCATCCTCCATTTCATAAACGGTCATGGCGACATAACTGGGTTGAGCAATTCTGCTGGTCGATGCATATTGTTAGCATATCACTGGCATTTATCGCATTTAGCTACGAAATTCTCAGTGTCTTCTTCCATTTTGGGCCAATAATACCCTACTCTGATTAGGGTTTTGACTAAAGACCTTGCTCCTGCATGGTTTCCACGATGGCCTTCGTGTACCTCTTTCATTACGTATTCAATTTGATTGGGTCCAAGGCACCTTGCAAGGGGACCTCCAAACATTTTGCGGTATAGAGTATCACAAACTAGGCAGTACCGTGCTGCTTTTCGACGAAGTGTTTGAGCTTCTTTCCTGTCTTCAGGTACAATACCATTCTGCAAAAAATTTACAATTTCGTTTCTCCAATCCCAGGTTAAATTATTGAATGTTACCTCATTTTTGTCCTGGTCGATTGTTGAATGAAACAAGTGTATCACAATAGCATTTTCTTTATTCGTTACATCGGTAACTGCTGCAAGATTAGCTAATGCATCCGCTTCTGCGTTTTCCTCTCTAGGTATTTGCATAATCTTCCATGACTAGAATTTCCTTACCAGGTCTCGTGTCTTTTCCAGATATTGTTGCATTCGAGTCTCTCTAGCAGTATAAGTTCCCTGCATCTGGTTTACTACCAGATGCGAGTCACTTTTGATCACGATCTGCTCGATTGAGAGTTCTCGTGTTAATTCAAGTCCCGCGATATCAACTTCGTACTCTGCTTCATTGTTAGTTATATGATAACATTTAATCGTTTGTCTTATCTTTTCACCCGTAGGTGGTATTAAAATAATCCCCAAGACGGCTCCTTTTATATTAGAAGAGCCGTTAGTGAATAGGGTCCAAATTCCCAGATTAGCCGTGGTGAAGGTTTGCAGTTCTTTTTCCACTTCAGGGATTATGCTGTTATTGAAATCAGCTACGAAATCAGCTAAAACCTGAGACTTTATTGCCGTCCTAGGCTGATAGAATATGTCATGTTTGCTTAGTTCTATTGCCCATTTAGTTAATCTTCATGACAGTTCTTGTTTATGTAAAATATTCCTCAATAGATATGAAGTTACGACAGTGATTGTGTTACACTGAAAGTGCGGTCTTAGCTTTCTAGCTGCCATGATTAGAGCTAAAGCTAATTTTTCTAGATGAGGATATCTAGTTTTAGCATCTAATAAGGTCTTACTTACGTAGTAGATAGGAGATTGTTTACCTTTATCCTCCCTTACCAAGGCTGCACTCACGGCAATTTCTGCAACAACAAGATAAACATATAACCTTTCCCCTTCCTTTGGTTTAGCTAGCAGCTGGAGATTCTATAAGTAATCCTTCAAATATTTAAGATCTTGTTGGCAATCTTCAGTCCATTCGAACTAATTCTGCTTCTTCAAGACTTAGAAGAATTTAAAACTCTTCTCTGAAGATCTAGAGATGAATCTTCCTAAAGCTGCAATCCTTCCTGTTAATCTTTTAACTTCTTTTTGTTCATGAGTATATAAGCTATTTTTTCAATAGCTTTAATTTGAGCAGGATTTACTTTAATACCTCTATTTGATACGAGAAAACCCAAAAATTTACCTGATTCGACGCCGAAGACACATTTTTCTGGATTTAATTTCATGTTATACCTGCGGAGGATCTTGAAAGTAATCGAGAGATGATGGAAATGATCTTCTACTTGTGTTGATTTCACTAACATGTCATCAATGTACACCTCCATTGTTTTCCCAGGTGTTCTTGGGACATCTTGGTCACTAGATTTTGATATGTGGCTCGAACATTTTTCAAGCCAAAAGGCATGACTTTGTAACAATAAGTCCCCCTGTTTGTAATAAAGGAGGTTTTTTCCTCATATGAGGGGTCCATTTTTATCTGATTGTAAACAGAATACACATCTAGGAAGCTTAATAATTCATGACCTGCTGTGACATCAATCATTTGATCTATGTGCGGTAATGGAAATGAATCTTTTGGGCATGCTTTATTCAGATTTGTATAATCTACGCATACTCTCCATTTTACCATTCTTTTTAGGTACCACTATAGTGTTAGCTAACCAATTAGGATATTTTACCTCACGTATTGAACCGATTTTTAAGAGTTTATGTACCTCTTCATCAATCACTTGATTCTTGAACGATCCCTGCTTTCTTTTCTTTTGCTTGACATGTACGAAGGATGGTTCCTCATTAGTTTATGAGTCATCACTTCTGGAGGTATATTGTCATATCTGAATGGGACCAAGCAAAACAATCTGCGTTAGCTTTTAAGTATTCAACTAACTTACCTTTTCTGGTTGGGCTTAGCCTTGCGCCTATATGGACTTTTTGCTCAGGTTCATGTTCGAACAGTGGAACAACTTTGAGCTCCTTAGTAGTTGTCTTGATATTCTCATTTTCTTCTGGATCTTGAATAACATCGGGTCTGGAATCCATGTCTGTATGTCTTGATGCGATATCCGTGGTGATTTGGTTCACCGTATCTTTATAGTTTCCTTCCGTGTCTGTTTGAATTGTTTTCTCATCCTTTGATTCTTTCGCTATTTCTTCTTTATTGGAATGTATTACTGAATTGATGTTTCTTGAGGTCCGTTGATCACCTCGAATCTCTTGGATTCTCCATTTAGAAGGTAATTTAATCACATGATGTAGAGTAGATGGTATTGCTTCCATATCATGGATCCAAGGTCTCCCCATGATTACGTTATATGCCATATCAATGTCAATGACTTGGAATTTCATATCTTTGATAACGCCTTTTGCATAGGTACTAAGCTCGATTTCTCCTTTTGTTATGACAATAGAGTTGTCAAACCCAGACAAGGAACGTGCTTTTAGGATTATACAGTTCCCCATAAACATCTCTTCCACAACCCTCAGCAAACTGATATTGATCGAGCTACCTGGATCAGTTAACACTCTTTTCACGTTAGTGTCATGTATAAGTAGAGATATTACCGGTGCGTTGTTGTGTGGAAACAATAATCCATTGGCATCTGCTTCGTCGAATGATATATCGTCAGCTTCCACAGTTTCACGAGTTCGCTTCCCGTGTGTTATTGTGAACTTGGTTGTTCTTTTACAAATTACACCATTCACTTCCTCTCCCCCATGTATCACATTTACTGTTCTCTTCGGTGATGGTGGCTTTGGGGGCTCCTGCCTATTCTTTATATATGCATGTTTACCTTTTTCACTAAACAATTCTTTTAGATAGCCTTGTTTTAATAAATGTTCTACCTCGCCTTGTAATAACCTACAATCTGACGTTCTGTGTCCATGATCGTTATGGAATTCGCACCAGAAGTCTAGATTTCTTCTGTTTGGATTCGATCTCATTTCTTTGGGCCATCGAACTTTATCACCCATATTTCTTAACTCTGTAATTAATTCCGAAGTACTTATATTGAAATTGTAGTCTCCAATTCTTGCATTACCTCTATTTCGCTCATCTCAATCCTTTCTGGATCTTGATGATGATGAGCTCGTATCTCTATTTGACGGTTTGTGATCTGACCTTGTGTTTTCAAATTTGGAACGAATCTCTCTTCCCGAAGGTCCCATGTATGGATCGTACTTGTTTTTACCTGTTCTCCTTTCTGATTCAGAATGTCTAGAACTGGTCCTGTCTTCTGCTTTTGATTGTGCAATGGTATCTTCCTCTATTCGTAACTTGGTGTTGTACCTGTTATAGACATCATTCCATGTCGTGGCTGGGAACTCTATCAAGATTTCTTTGAGCCTCCTCGTAGCTTCCGAGACTTTATCATTCAAATTACTTGCAAATGCCATTGCTGCCCAATTGTCAGGCACTCTTGGTAATAACAGTCTTTCACGTTGAAACATGTCTACGAATTCACATAGCAACTCCCTTTTATTTTGAATATGTCTTCCATTCTTTTTCCACTTTTTGTGCACCGGAATGTGCTTTTATAAACGAATCTGCAAGCTCAACAAAAGAATCAATAGAATTTTCGGGTAAGAGAGAATACCATGTTAACGCTCCTTTGGTGAGGGTTTCTCCAAACTTCTTGACCAACACATATTCAATTTCTTGCTTATTCAAGTCATTGCCTTTTACTGCTGTGGTGAAAGCGGTAACATGATCACGTGGGTCGGTTGTCCCATCGTATTTTTGTTTGTCGGGCATTTTGAATTTCTTGGGAATAGACAATGGTGCTGCACTTGGCTTCCAAGGTTGTTGATAATACTATCAATGTCAAAACCCTTGATGACAGGTGGTACGCCAGGAATTTGTTCGATACAATCATTTTGTTCCTTCACCTGTTTCTGTAAGGTTAGTAGTAAAGCTGGTAAATCTGAATTATTAGACATACCTGGTCTTCCTTGAAGAGACTCATTTGGAGTGCCGCTACTTCCCGAATTAGCTAGTCCGGATTGTGGGTTTTCCACAGTTGTAGTGTTGTTTGGAGGAGGTGTAGGTGATACAGCTGGTATCCCCCTCATAAAATCTTGAAGAGCTTCATTCACATATTCGCCAACCATTTGCTTCACAGGGTTTTGTTCCCCTGTTTGCTCATTTACAGTTTGATCATCATTTTGAGTTATAGATCTCCCTGGGGAATGGTCCCTTGAACACTGGAGGTGATGGGATTGAAGTTCCAATTGCCTGTTGGTTGTTATCATTGGCGTTTGACATGATTCGCGAAAGGTTGTTTGAGAAAAAACAAAGATTATCAGATTTCCGGTAATAGAACCAATTTGTTTAACCAAAGAATTAGATTCTCTGCCAAAGCTATTTTAAGAAGTACTCGGGCTGGAGGAAGGACAGTATATGGGGATCATTACCCAAAGCAGTCTTTCAATACATCATTCCGCAATGATGACCAAACAAAATGGGACTCAAATCATGGCTGGATACCACCAAAACCGACGGGGTCACACATTGCTCATTGTACTGGAGCAGTGTAGTTGGGGTAAATGCGTGGTTTCTCAAGAAGTCACGGGTGATTACAGGTATTATGCTGAGCACTAGGATCAACACTCATCACATAGGGCATATGGCTGATTTGAAATAAGGTCAGGATACACACGAATTATGGCTACAACAACACTGACATACAATGCTGAGATGCACGTTTACTAATGGGAAATCAGGAGATATGGAAGTGATTTTTTGTGTATTATTAGCCAAAAATTACTCTGTTAATCATGGGTCAAGTCATGGACAGAATAACATGGGACACAGGCGATGTAATGAACAAGGAGAGGCAACAAGAATTTGTGTTATGTTAATTTTAGTCTATCATTATGTAATGCCATGGTTGAGCATCAAACTTGGCAATAGGGTCTATGTATGTTTACATATTCGAGCATCCTTATACTATGTAAGGCAACAGATTATTTTTTCTGATTTTTGGACATTCTTATATAAATAATAAAAAACAAATAGCCATAGGCTCTGCCTAGTGGATTTACCAAAAAAAAAAAAGTACTCGGGCTTCTGATAACCAAGAAAGTTGACTAATAATAATTAGATTTGTAATCATAAAGCAATAAAAATGCGTTAAAGTAAATATATTTCAATAGTGGTTCAAACGGTCCATACAAGTGATATTTTACTCCCTTTTAAAGGGAATTTCTTAATATAACGCTTACTCTTCTTATTGATTGAGCATTAATGACTAATAATATCATTAATGTAACGTTACAATAGGTAATCGTAATTGTTGCGTGAAGATTATGTAACGTTTGGCTCATTGGTTGAAGGTCTTTGAATCTGCCCTTTATTCTGCCTTGATTCATTCTGACAGTGTCTCTTCAACTCCTCAATTAGATTGGGGATCCCACATCTAATTGTCTCGTGGGTATGCTGTTTCGTTCCTCTTTGTCTCGTACCTCTTGGTAAATTTATGTCCAGTTGTCATGTTTCTATTGCACCACATGGATTGCCTTATCATCAGAAATATTATATGTGTGAAGCCTATTTTTTACCAATACAATCATCCTCCTCGTCCAAAGAGATTATTCATGGTCCAAAGGTAATTTTCACCATGATTAAATTTTTGCAATAACCAATATATATTCGCATACACCGTGTTTTAAGTTTTGTAGGTAACTCGGGAATAACTATTCTGCAAACAGTAGCAATATTCGCTCCGATTTTCGTTCACAATGTTCACATCCTTTGACTACTTCAAACATAACGGACGATCCATAATTGACCACCTTTTACTCTATGACCGTTTAGACATCTTCCTCAGGAATGTATCACTAAATTGATGTTTCTTGAGGTCTGTTGATCACCTCGAATCTGTTGGATTCCCCATTTGGAAGGGAATTTAATCACCTGATGTAGAGTAGATGGTACTGCTTCCAAATCATGGATCCAAGGTCTCCCCATGATTACGTTATAAGCCATATCAATGTCAATGACTTGAAATTTCGTATCTTTGATAACGCCTTCTGCATAGGTACTAAGCTCAATTTCTCCTTCTGTTATGACAGTAGAGTTGTCGAACCCAGACAAGGAACGTGATTTTGGGATTATACAGTTCCCCATTAATATCTCTTCCACAACCCTCAGCAAAATGATATTGACCGAGCTACCTTGATCAATTAACACTCTTTTCACGTTAGTGTCATGTATAAGTAGAGATATTACCAGTGCGTCGTTGTGTGGAAGCAATAATCCATCGACATATGCTTCGTCGAATGATATATCGTTAGCGTCCACACTTTCACGAGTTCGCTTCCCGTGAGTTATTGTGAACTTGGTCGTTCGTTTACAAATTACACCATTCAACTCCTCTCCCCCGTGTATCACATTTACTGTTCTCTTCGGAGATGGTGGCTTTGGGGGATCCTGCCTATTATTCATATATGCCTGTTTACCTTTTTCACTAAACAGTTCTGTTAGATAGCCTTGTTTTAATAAATGTTCTACCTCACCTTGCAATAACCTGCAATCTGACGTTCTGTGTCCATGATCGTTATGGAATTCGCACCAGAAGTCTAGATTTCTTCTGTTTGGATTCGATCTCATTTATTTGGGCTATCGAACTTTATCACCCATATTCCTTAATAGTGTAATTAATTCAGAAGTACTTACATTGAAATTAAAGTCTCTAATTCTTGCATTACCTTTATTTCTCTCATCTCGATCCTTTCTGGATCTTGATGATGATGATCTCGTATCTCTATTTGGCGGTCTGCGATCTGACCAAGTGTTTTCAAATTTTGAACGAATCTCTCATCCCGAAGGTCCCATGTATGGATCGTACCTTTTTTACCAGTTCTCCTTTCTGATTCAGAATGTCTAGAACTGGTCCTGTCTTCTGCTTTTGATTGTGCAATGGTATTTTCCTCTAATCATAACTTGGTGTTGTACTTATTATAGACATCGTTCCATGTTGTGGCTAGGAACTCTCTCAAGATTTCTTCGAGCCTCCTCGTAGCTTCCGAGATTTTATCATTCAAATTACTTGCAAATGCCATTGCTGCCCAATTGTCAGGCACTCTTGGTAACAACATTCTTTCACGTTGAAACCTGTCTACGAATTCACGTAGCAACTCCGTGTCTCCTTGTTTTATTTTGAATATGTCTTCCATTCTTTTTTTTTTCACTTTTTGCGCACCGGAATGTGCATTTATAAACGAATCTACAAGCTCAATAATAGAATCAATAGAATTTTCGAGTAAGAGAGAATACCATATTAACGCTCTTTTGGTGAGGGTTTCTCTAAACTTCTTGACCAGCACAGATTCAATGTCTTGCTTATTCAAGTCATTGCCTTTTACTCCTGTGGTGAAAGCAGTAACATGATCACGTGGGTCGGTTTTCCCATCGTATTTTGATATGTCAGGCGTTTTGAATTTCTTGGGAATAGGCAATGGTGTTGCACTGTGCTTCCAAGGTTGGTGAGAATATCTATCAATGTCAATACCCTTGATGACAGGTGGCACGCCAGAAATTTATTCGATACGATCATTTTGTTCCTTCACCTGTTTCTGCAAGGTTAGTAGTAAAGATTGTAAATCTTAATTATTAGACATACCTGGTCTTCCTTAAAGAGACTCATTTGGAGTGCCTCTACTTCCTGAATTTGCTAGTCCGGATTATGGGTTTTCCATAGTTGCGGTGTTGTTTGGAGGAGGCATAAGTGATACAACTGGTAGCCCCCTCATGAAAGCTTGAAGAGCTTCTTTCACATATTCTCCAACCATTTGCTTCACAGGGTTTTGTTCCCCTGTTTGCTCATTTCCAGTTTGATCATCATTTTGAGTTATAGATCTCCCTGGGGAATGGTCACTGGAACCTTGTGGGGATCCCTGAGGTGATGGGACTGGAGTTCCAATTGCCTGTTGGTTGTTATCGTTGGCGTTTGACAAGATTCCCGAAAGGTTGTTTGAGAAAAAACAAAGATTATCAGATTTCCGGTAACGGAACCAATTTGTTTAACCAAAGAATTAGATTCTCTGCCAAAGCTATTTTAAGACGTACTCGGGCTTATGATAAACAAGATAATTGACTTATAATAATAATTAGATTTGTAATCAGAAAGCAATAAAAATGCGTAAAAGTAAATAAATTTCAATAGTGGTTCGAACGTGTTCATACAAGTGATATTTTACTCCCTTTATTAGGGAATTTATTAAAATAACGCCTGCTTTTCTTAATGATTTAGCATTAATGACTAATAATATCATTAATGTAACGTTAGAATAGGTAATTGTAGATTATGTAATGTTTGGCTCATTGATTGAAGATCTTTGAATCTGCCCTTTATTATGCCTTGGTTCATTCTGACTGTGTCTCTTAAACTCCTCAATTAGATTGAGGATCCCCCATATAATTGTCTCGTGGGTATGTTGTTCCGTTCCTCTCTGTCTCGTACCTCTTTGTAAGTTTATGTACAGTTGTCATGTTTCTATTGATCCACATGGATTGCATTGTCATCAGAAATATTACACGTGTGAAGCCTATTTTTTACCAATACAATAGCTTCGTTAGGTGATATGGGGCTTAGGAGTGTGTTAAGGTGGTTTTGATGTCCGGAGTAGAATAAGGCTTGAAATGGCAAAATTGAGTTTTTGGCGATTTCCGGTTGGCAGTGAAAAATAGGCTATCGGGGTCGGAATGGAATTTCGGAAGTTGGAGAAGGTTCGTAGTGTCATTTTGGATATGTGTGCAAATTTTCAGGTCAATCGAACGTGTTTTGAGTGGTTTCGGCATCATTGGCGAAATTTAGAAGTTTTTAAGTTCATAGGCTTGAATCCAAGGTGAATTGGGTGGTTTGGCCTTGTTTTGGGTGTTGCGAAGGCTCGACTAAGTTTGAATAAGATTATGGGATGTGTTGTCATGTTTGGTTGACGTCCCGAGGGCCTCGGGTGAGTTTAGGGTGGTTAACAGATCGATTTTTGGATTTTGGAGATAGCTGTTTTCTGGTGTTTTTGCATCGCGAAATTAGACATGCGATTAATGTTGGCTTATCTGTCAGTCCCGTCGGGTCTATAGAAAAATACTCTACGCGTTCGTGGAAGGTGTATCACGTTCGCGTAGAGTGATTTTGGGGTTGGGGATTTTGTGTTATGCATTCGCGATAGGGGGATGCGAATGCGAAGGTTCAAGGAGTGTGTGCTTCGCGAACAAGGGTGTGGGACGTGTTCGCGTAGTGAAGCAGTAGCTGGGGACCCCAGTCCCCTGTTGGTCTATGCGTTCGCGTAAATGGGACCGTGTTCGCGAGGGGTCCAGTTGATGAAGCTCCGCGTTCGCGAAGCTATGGACGCGTTCGCGATGAGTAATTTGGAAGCAGGCTTGATTAGCCTACGCGAATGCGAGGGATATGCCGCGTTCGCATAGAGTTTTCTGGGCAGAAGTATTTAAACCCCTCCTTCGCGATTTTCGGCCCTTTTTCACCATTGTTCGGTGGTTTTGAAGCTTTTTGAGAGGGATTGAAGAGGGAATCAAAGGGAAACACCTGGAGGTAAGATTTTTGAACTCAATACTCGATTCTATGTTGATTTCTAAGTAATTAAACCTGAAATTAGTGGAATTTAAACCCAAAAATTGGGGAAATTAGGGCTTATAATTTGGCGACTTTAATTGAGAAATTGAAGGGGAAATTGTGGTCGCATTTTGATGTATATTATATGGGTAGACTCGTGGGAGAATAAGGATTCCGGTTTTGTGATTTTAATCGAATTCTGAGACGTGGGCCCGGGGGTCAGGTTTTGTCAATTTCAGGATTTGTGCCTATTTTTTATAATATTCGAATGAGTTTCGTCTCCCTAGAATATATTGATGTTATTGATCTGGTTTTGGTTAGATTCAGAGCAATTGGGAGCCGATTCGAGAGGCAAGAGCATTGCGGAGTAGTATTCGGGCCGGTTTGAGGTAAGTAATGACTGTAAATCTTGTCCTGAGGGTATGAAACCCCGAACTTCATATTTTACTACTGTTTTGGAGTGGCGCACATGCTAGATGACGAGTGCGTGGCGCGCACTATTCGTGGATTGCGACTTGGTCTGTCCCGTGGCAACTATTGAGTTGCGTATTTGATTCTAATTCATATAATATTCATATTTTGAGACTATTATTATATTTTGGGTTGTACGTTTGGGGCCTTGTGCCGACCTGTTGAGACCCCTTGGGGGCTTTTCTTCTGCATTGACTTTTGATTTACACCCAGTCGTATCCTATTTAATTGATTTCAAAACTCTATCTTACTTATACTGTTTTGGATGTAAAATGATATTTTGGGTCGAGTACCCCGTTTATTGATAGCCCGAGTGGCGTTTGAGAGATTTCCGACTGAGTGAGGACGAGGGTCTATGTTGTGAGGATATTATGAGATCGGTCTGCACGTCGCAACATGATACACTGTTTATGATATGTGAGAGGCCGAGGGCCTGAGTGATTATGCCATGAGATGGACATATATTAGCGCCTGGGCTGTAGGAGCCCCTCTAGAGTTTGTACACCCCCATTGAGTGCAGGTACCTACTGAGTGCGAGTGCCGAGTGCTGTGTGCCAAGTGATGAGAGATTTGGGAGGCATGAATGATTGTGAGGTAGCTCGAGGGGCTGATACTAAGTGATTGTGAGGCATGCTGAGTGATGATACACCCGAGGGGCATTGTATGACACTTGTTTTCATCTGAAAGACTGTTTATGAACTCTGTCTCTTTTACTCATACTAAACTATTTTGACTTTAATGAGAACTGTGAAAAAGGTATATTTCAAAGGATATTTTACTGAAAGTAAATTGTAAATGCTACAAAATATTTTATGTGTGTTTTCTGAAAGTAAGGCTTCAAGTACTGTGCATAAATGACTGTTTTACCTGTATTTATAGCCTTAGACATTATTTACCTTCATTACTACTGAGTTGGCGTACTCACATTACTCCCTGCACACCTGCGTGCAGATATTGGTATTGCGTCTGAGCGCTAGCTTCCTTCTTTTCTCTTGGAGCTGGAGTTGGGATTCTGAGGTAGCTGTTTGGCGTCCACAACTTACTCCTTTCCCTTTCTTATTGTGTTATTTGTTTCTTGTTCCCAGACTGGATTTAGGACGAAAGTAGAATTTATCTTGTATTATCCATAGATGCTCATGACGGGTTGACTCTAGGTTTTGGGGCAGTGCCTAGACTATTTCATTCGTTTTGTTGCTTTAAATTGTGAAATCTGAAGAATTTATGAAATATCGGAACGATTTTGAAATTTAATGAAAGGTCTTATGTTAATACGCGATTGTTTGGCTAGCCTAGTACCACGGTAGGCGCCATCACGGCCGGCTTAGGATTTGGGGTCGTGACACAAACTGGTATAATATGAGTTATCTGCTCTAGGCGCCCTAATGCACCTTAATCCGTTAGGTGGAGACTCTAAACCAATTTCTTTTCCCTACCCTCTCAAAAGGAGTTGTCAAATGTCGAAACCCAATTTCGCGAGAAAAAGGGGGCGCGACAGCATGGCGACTCTGCGGGGGATATCTTTAGGCTCTTACCATAACAAACTTGTTTTGTGAATTAGTCTTTTTCAACAAGATTGTTTTTATTATTCTTCAAATACCAGCACACCCCTTTCCCTTCCCACTCTATGTGAATTTATTTGCATATCTTCATTCAATTATGTTCACTGAATTTCTCTTTCTCGTTTTATTTTTTTTGACAATGGAAACTAACTTTTCTCCTTGTTTTCTTTCTTAAATTCCTTTACAATTATCAAATACCGCATTTTTATCATGTTTCATCGTGCAAATACTTGACAACATGTTACTTTCTTTTTGCATAAATCATGCTCAACATCATATTACACTTGTGCGTAATTACTACCATAGCAACACTTGATGAGTGTCTACGCTCTTCCTATATCACCCTTTTGAATTTGGAAGGCTTATTTGCGTTAAAACTAGTCGATCAGCGGTGCAATAGACAATTCCGTACCTTTCCCCTTCAAGTTGTCCGCTTGAGGGTACATGTCTAGACCTCTATAGAAACCTTATCTGATAATAATTGTACATGCATCATGGTCAAACCTAGCTTGGGCTAATATGTTGTCCGCATAATAACCATTTAAGGAAAATCTTGTCCAAAGTCCACCGGGGTTTCCATAATCTCAACGGGCGCACCCACGATATGTGCATTATTTGGAGAAATAAATGTCAATATGTTAATCATTAATGTATAAGTAGTCGAATTTGGAGGGGGGAAGGGTCTAACTCTGTTTGTTTTGCAGAAAATGAGGCACGAAGTCCCCAGGTTCGGCATGGTCCGAAATATACCACCATTATTGTTTGATTGGTGGGAAGACCTTTCGCCAAGCGACAACAATCATGTGAAAAGGGTTCTCGGAAACTTACCTTCCTTATTAGACATCCAACCAAATAACATGTTGATCGAGGATTCTACTATGTTCTGGGACGGAGAAAGGGTTGTATTCCATTTTGGAACTATATAAATGACTCCTCTTTTGGAGGAAATAAGAGGCTTCACTGGACTACCTTGGGACAGTCCCGGTTTATTAGTACCGGAAAATCGCACCCCCAGGGGGTTTCTGAAAATGATGGGCCTAAGAAAGAATGATGACTTGGTATGCCTAAAGAAGTCCTACATACCCTTTGACTTCCTCTATGAACGATACAGACACAGCAAATCCTATCGTATCTTTCATGAAGAGTTCTCCATCACTTCCCCGGGTTGGGTTCATTGTAGGGTATTCGTGTTCATCGTCTGCTTTATGGGTATGATAGTGTTTCCAAGCCAAAGAGACAGGATTCACACCAGACTGGACATGGTAACCAAAGCTTTAATGGAGGGAATCGAGGGATAAACATATATTATTGTTTCGATGATTGTAGCAGAAATATACCGGGCTCTGGATTGTTTCCAGAAAGGGTTCAAACATTTTGAGGGTTGTAACTTCTTGCTGCAGATTTGGTTACTAGAACATCTCCAAAGAGGCCAATACCGCCAAGAATTTCCACGAAGACCATGGAATGATCACACAACTTTCCATCACCCCAAAAGAATGACCTTTATCCCAGACAGGTTTGCCCAACCAGAGAATGCTACAGAATGGGTACAATTTTTTGACAATTTGACCGAGGAACAAGTTCATTGGATGTTCGAGTGGTTACTTACTAGTGACTTCATCATCATATCCAGGGATGTTCCGCATTTGGTGTTTATCGGGTTAAGGGGCATATACCCTTATGTTCCTATCAGGTTCACGAGACAAGCTGGTAGAAAACAAGTCATACCACGAGTCTCCAAAATGGCTCACTACAGAGCAGATTTTCAAGATGATGACATCCCGTATAAATGTGAAGCTCAGCACATGTGGCACTTGAAGGTCATTGTTGGAAAGGACACCATCGAGCCATATCGATACCACGTTAGGCATGTGTACATCTACCCATCATGGTTGGACGATAGCATAGCGGGAATAGTCGAGCCAGGGGTCGGTCGAGGAAACAGATTCATAGATGAAGATGTTGAAGCACAAGTGAAGTATAGGAGGCTGCACAAAAGAGTTCTCGAGTCTGAGGACAGGCATGTGGAACAACACAAGATTGATATGGAGTCAATTAACAAATGGAGGGAAATGGCTACTAGGTCAACGGAAAGGTTGGAATATTTGGAGCGGGGTCTAATGGAGTTAGAGGGGAAGATGAGGAAAAGAGTCATAGACTGCCAGAACGTAGATGGTAATGAGGGAGGAATCTAGCAAGGGCGTACCTGTTGCTGGACATGCGCGACCTGGGGAATTTGATCAACGGAGCCAAGAGAGCCAAGCCTGGAGAAGGTCTCTCTGGGACCAAATAGATTAGGATTATTTGTTTTAGAATCATTTTTCGAATGTAATAAGGCAAATGTCATTATATGACTCATTTATTTATTGTCGTTTGAGATTCGTCTTATTTATTACGTTAATGAAATGAGGCAATTATCGACATTAAATTTCTCCAAATCAACTTTTCGCTAGGCCTACCTCGGGCACAACGAGGCTCCCAAATTAGGACGCAAATTTACATTTCTGCAATATATGTTTAAATACGGCAAATACCTTTTCAGAATTCTTACTGACTGGGTTACCTTTTTGTTTTTTCTTTCTTTATTCCCATCCCTAAGGTTGGTTCGCACATAATTGCGTCGTCAGCATTTAACACCAGATCTAAGGCCGTCCACTTCCTCCTCCTCCAAGTGAACCAAAAAGTAAGGGAAAATCTAAGATGGATGATATGAGTGGTGTCAGGAAAGACAACGCTACACATGCAAAGAATGTGGAGACTTCAGATAGTCAGAGTACTCCGGCACAAAATGATTTGGTCTTACGGTTGGAGAAGAAGATACTAGAATTGCAAGGGGAGATTGAGGAGGTCCGCAGCTTGGCAAACCTTTCCCTCACACTAAACGTCTCAGACATCAACCAACCAAACAGCCAAAATCCAATACCTCTTCAAAACACACCAAACCAACGTCCGCAAAATCCTCCCGCAACCCACCAATACGCAACACCTCCTCAAAATCCTAATCCTCTACTCATACCGATACCCCCTCAACACCAGCATCTCCTGGCTCAATATCCACAAACCACTTACCATACCCCTCAAAATACACCACAGCCTATCCCTGATCCGCAAAATTCAACTAATGATCACCACTACACTCAAACCCCCGACATTCATCAAAACAATCCCATATACGTGGAAACCCTACCCCACTCCACTCAACCAACTTCATACAGACCAGAATCCGCCGAGAAGGACCTTCTCATTAAGAATATGGCAGAGGAGCTTAAGAAGCTCACAAGCCGAGTCCAGGGTGTTGAATGAGGTAAAGTAATTGAAGGTTTGAATAATGAGGACCTATGCATTCAGCCAAACGTGGAACTGCCGAAGGGATACAAACCTCCTAAGTTCGAGATGTTTGACAGAACGGGTGACCCAAAGGTACCTTTGAGAACATACTGTGACAAGCTCGTAGGGGTTGGGAAGTATGAAAGGATTTGTATGAAGCTGTTCATGAGAAGTCTCACAAGAGACTCCATATCTTGGTACATAACTCAAAATCCCAAGAAATGGGCTAATTGGGCAAGCATGGCATCAGACTTCATGGATAGATTCAGGTTCAATACAGAAAATGCACCGGATGTCTTCTACATACAAAACCTCAAGAAGAAGCTAATGGAGACCTTCTGTGAGTATGCTACTTGATGGAGGACAGAAGGCGCAAAGGTCAGACCGTCATTAGAGGAAGAACAGACGAACACATTTTTTGTCAGGGCTCAGGATCCACAATATTATGAGAGGTTAATGGTCATTGAGAATCACAAATTCTCTGATATCATCAAACTCGGGGAAAGGATCGAAGAAAGGATTAAGAGCAGAATGGTAACAAATTTTGAGGCGTTGCAGGCCATGCACAAAGCATTACAATTGGGAGGCATATCAAAGAAGAAAGATATAGGGGCAGTGATGATAGCCCAGGGTCCAAAATCTCCACCCACATACCAGACACCTCCACCCACAAACCAACCTTCCCCGCTCAAATATCCTCCACCCGCTACCCCCCTACCACACTTATAACACCCAACCAGCCTACTATCATTCATTTCCAGCTCGTCCAAATTATCAAAAACCCAGCCCCAATTTCGATCGCAGACCAACCAGACAGTACACCCCTATTGTTGAACCCATAGACTAGCTATATGAAAGATTAAAGATTGCCGGATATGTCACCCCTAATCCCGTTGTGGCCATGGAAAACTCCTCCAAATGGGTCAACCCAAACAAGACATGTGCATACCATTCCGACATGAAGGGACATACTATTGATGAATGCCGCACTCTGAAAGACAAGATTCAGACGCTGATTGATACCAAATTCATACATGCGAAGGTAGCCGCAACCAATGTCCGCAACAATCCCCTCCCAGATCATAGGGGTAAAGGAGTAAATATGATAGAAACTGATGAAGAATGGGACTCCGAGGGGTCAATCAGGCTTATTCGGGAAGGTGACGACCCTAAGAAACCTGCAGTCACACTCACTCCCAATTGTGGTACAGATACAACCGCTGGTCGAAGTTAAGGTAGCCGCATCAGCTCCGTTTGAAGTCGAAGTGACACCACCTGCAGCTACACCTACTCCATTTGAGGTAGAAGTAACCACACCCTTCACTGTGATGGTAGCATCCACGTCGTCCTTCAAATCTAACGCCATACATTGGGATTATGTTGCCGAAGCTAGGAGAAAAGGGAAAGCAAAAATGGAAGAGTCTGGTGCTGCACAAGGGATGACCAGAACTGGAAGAATATACACACCTGAAAATCTGGGAGGGACAAGTAAGGAAGCTGCCACCAAACAACCATCATCGAAACTGGTCCAGATGATCTCTGGAGGAAAGTACAGTCAAGAGAATACTATGACGTTGATCATCTGAACAAAACTTTCGCCCAAATATCCACCCTATCGCTGCTACAAAATTCTGAGGCACATAGGAATGCTCTGATGAAAGTGTTGAATGAAGCATACGTACCCAACAATATTACCAGCGAGGAAATGGCCAACATGGTGTGGCAAGTGCTGGAGAGCCATAAGATCACCTTTCACGAAGACGAGGTCCCACCTGAAGGATTGAGCCATAACAGGGCACTGCACATCATAGTACAATTGAAGGATAAGTTCATTGCTAGGGTCTTGATAGACGGAGGGTCCAACCTCAACATCTGCCAGCTGACAACTCTGAAAAGGTTGGGCAAGGGCTTGCATGAAATACGAGCAGAAACTATGAATGTGAAGTCGTTCGATGGGTCGCAAAGAGCCACGATTGGGGAAACCAACTTATGTTTGCAGATGGGCCCTACTTGGTTCAATGTTGAATTTCAGGTCCTAGACATATCCGCATCATATAATCTGCTATTAGGACGACCTTGAATACATGCCGCGGGGCTGTCGCATCCCCTTTTCACCAAGATTGAAGTTTGAATGGAATCATCAAGAGATAATCATCCATGGAGACGGGAGCAATCCCATTTACACCAATCAGACTGTTCCGATTGTGGAGAATAGAAGGAAGTTGGGTGGAGAGACTTACTATCGCATTGAGCGTGTTAACACGAACGAGAAGGATAAATGGTGGAGTAGCAAAATAGAGAGCATACTGGCATGGGCAGGGTATGGGCCTGGTAAAGGGCTCGGTAAGAATCTCCAGTGGATCGCCAAACCAATACAACCAAAATGTCATGGTACAACATTTGGACTTGGATATCAATACACCTGGCACGAGTATCAGAATTGGTCGCCACCATGGCGTGGTCCCTATTACCCTCTTGAGCAGCCAGTATCGCATCTAAGTCATACCTTTCATCAGGGCGACACAATACGGGGATCCGAAGAAGAAGAAGCTTTGGCTGCGCTAAGGAATTTGTTTTTAGAAGATGAAGATATGGATTGCATTGTGATAGTTGAAGAGGAGGAGGAAGAAGGCCTTACCATCCAGACGGTGGAGAAGGGAGCATTTCTCAAGAACTGGACCGCTACACCATCAAGGGCCCGATGAGTCCCGGGGTAGCATGACTGCTAGCATCATTTATTTTTGAAAACAATTCTTCTTGAGCATCTTGTTTTAAACAATATTTTCAGTATTTCATTTCGAAAAACATTGTTTAAGTTATTGAAAATTGCATTGTCTGGCATTTTAATATTTACCAATGGCTTGATCTTTTATTATTACTATCTTTCATATCTTTCTCTCTACAGCATTACTATATCTTATCTTGATGAACCAACGACTATGACATGTAATGAGACAACGCAACATAAGAACAGTGACTCGGAGGAGATAGAAGAAGAAGATGTGATACCTGAGGAAATTATCAGAGAAGTTGAGAATTTTGAGAACAAGCCCAAGTCCAACCTGGACGAAACCGAGATAGTCAATTTGGGAGATTCCGAAACCATCAAAGAAAATCGCATATGCATCCACTTATCACCATCAGAAAAGGAAGAATATACTCGTTTCCTAAAAGAATATGAGGATATCTTTGCATGGTCATACGATGATATAATAGGGTTGAGCACATCCATAGTGGCTCACAAGCTACCTACAAATCCAATGTGTCCGCCAGTGAAGCAGAAACTCAAGAAGTTCAAATCGGACATGAGCCTAAAAATCAAGGAGGAAGTCACCAAGCAGATCAAAGCCAAAGTCCTCAGGGTAGTTGAGTCCCCAACCAGGTTATCCAACATCGTATTGGTTGCAAAGAAAGATGGGAAAGTTAGGGTGTGTGTTGATTATCAGGACTTAAACAGAGCAAGTCCCAAGGACGATTTCCCACTACCAAATATACACATTCTGATCGATAGTTGCTCCAAGCATGAACTCCAATCCTTTGTAGATTGCTTCGCCGGTTATCATCAGATTTGGATGGATGAAGAAGGCGCATAGAAAACAACTTTCATTACACCATGGGTGGTATATTGCTACAAACTGATGCAATTCGGTCTGAAGAATGCTGGGTCCATCTGCGTGAGGGCCATGAAAACTATCTTCCATGATATGATACATAAGGAAATAGAGGTATATGTTGATGACGTTATCATCAAATCCAAGAAATCCACAGACAACATAGCAGAGTTGAGGAAGTTCTTTGACCGGCTGCGAAAGTACAATCTAAAGCTGAATCCTGCAAAATGTGCATTCAGGGTTCCTGTCGGAAAATTGTTGGGGTTCATTGCCAGTCACCGAGGAATAGAGTTAGACCCGTCAAAGGTTAAAGATATCCAGGAATTACCACCACCAAAGAACAAGAAGGATGTGATGAGTTTCTTGGGACACCTGAATTACATCAGCCGCTTCCTAGCACAATCCACAGTGATATGTGAACCAATTTTCAAAATGCTGAAGAAAGATGCCGAAACTAGTTGGACCGAGGATTGTTAGAAGGCTTTTGACAAAATCAAGGAATACCTGTCCACGCCACCAGTCTTAGTCCTGCCAGAACCTCGTAGACCACTACTCTGCCTAGCAGTGTTAGATGGGGATTTCGGTTGTGTTTTGGGACAACATGACGAGACGGGAAGAAGGGAGAAAGCCATATATTACTTGAGTAAGAAGTTCACACCTTATGAAGCACGGTACTCTCTGCTGGAACGCACTTGCTCCGCTCTAACCTGGATAGCTCAGAAATTGAGGCACTACTTTTTGCCTATACCACATAGCTCATATCGAGGATGGATCCTCTAAAGTACATCTTTTAGAAGCCTATGCCCACCGGAAAGCTGGCCAAGTGGCAAATATTTTTGAGTGAGTTATGTATCATCTATGTAACTCAGAAGGTAGTCAAAAAACAAGCATTAGCAGATCACCTTGCCGAAAATCATGTAGGAGGAGAATACGAACCATTGAAAACGTATTTTCCTAATGAACAAGAGTCATTCGTATGAGAAGATATTGCTGAAGCCTACAACGGTTGGAGAATGTTTTTCGACGGAGTTGCGAATTTTAAAAGAGTCGGTATCGGAGCCGTCTTGGTATCGAAAACTGGCCAACACTACTCGGTATCTGCAAAGCTCAGATTTCCATGCACCAACAATATGGCGGAATATGAAGCCTGTATATTATGGCTCAATTTGGCTATTGACATGAATATTTAGGAACTGCTGGTGATCAGTGACTTAGATCTGCTGGTACATCAGGTACAAGGACAATCTGCTACCAAAAACACCAAGATACTACTATATCTATATCATGTACAAGAGATGAAGAAGAGGTTCACAAGAATAGAATTCCGGCATGTCCCTAGAATTCAGAATGAGTTTGCAGACGCATTGGCCACCCTGTCCCCAATGATACAACAACCGGACAAGAATTTCATCGACCCGATTCTGGTGAGAATCCATAATCAACCGGCATACTGTGTTCATGTCGAAGGAGAGACATATGGAAATCCATGGTTCCACGACATCAAGGAATATTTGGCGAAAGGAGAATACCTAGAGCTTGCAAACCACACTCAGAAACGTACACTTCGAAGTCCTATCATTTATTCCACAACGGAGGAATTCTGTACAGAAGAACTCCTGATCTAGGACTATTAAGGTGTGTTGACGCCAAAGAAGCTTCCAAATTGCTCAAGGAAATACATGCTGGAACCTACGGCCCACATATGAACGGATTTGTCCTAGCCAAGAAGATACTCAGGACCAAATACTTTTTGATGACTATGGAAACAGATTGCATCGGATATGTCCAAAAATTCCACCAATGCCATATACATGCAGACATAATATGGGTGCCGCCAAACGAACTCAATGCAACAAGCGCACCTTGGCCTTTTACTACCTGGGGAATGAATGTCATTGGTCCAATCGAACCCAGTGCTTCGAACGGGCATAGGTTCATTTTGGTGGCCATCGATTACTTCACTAAATGGGTTGAAGCTGCGCTCTACAAAGTCGTAACCAAGAAAGTCATCGCAGATTTCGTCAGGAATCGTATTGTTTGTCGATTCGGTGTTTCGGAGTCCATCATCACTGACAACGCCGCAAATCTCAAATGTGATTTGATTAAAGCCATGTGTGAAACTTTCAAAATCAAGCACAAAAACACTACATCATACATGCCTCAAATTAACGGAGTCGTGGAGGCTGCCAACAAGATCATCAAGAAGATATTAAAAAAAATGGTAGAGAATCACAAACAATGGCATGAGAAGTTACCGTTTTCCTTATTAGGATACCGTACCACAGTCCTCACATCGACCGAGGCAACTCCCTATTTTTGGTTTATGGCACCGAAGTTGTCATTCCCGCCGAGGTAGAAATTCCTTCTTTGAGAATCATACAAGAAGTCGAACTTAGTGACCCAGAATAGATAAGAAACCGCTATGAGAAATTAGCCCTCATAGATGGAAAAAGGATGAATGCAGTATGTCATGGTCAACTTTATCAGAATAGAATGACCAGATCTTTCAACAAAAGGGTCAAACCAAGACAGTTCACACTGGGGAAGTTGGTGTTGAAACGGATCTTTCCACATCAAGATGAAGCCAAAGGGAAATTTTCACCTAACTGGAAAGGTTGTTACATGGTTCACAGAGTATTAACAGGAGGAGCACTCATACTCGCAGAAATGGAAGGAGAAATCTGGCCAAAGCATATCACTTCAGATGCAGTCAAAAGATACTACGTGTAAACTATTTATGTTTCTTCATATGATGTAATTGAAATACGCTTGACCTGATTCCCGTTTAAGAGGGGATATGTAGGAAGCCCTGTGGGTTCGGTCACAATTCAATAAAATTTTCATTTTCCCCACAATCAGAAACTGGGGTAGATTTTTGAAGAGGACCCTCAAAATTTTGAAGCAAGTTCAGCCAACATCATCAGACTTGCATTTGCATAAGGCTAAGCATTGCCTTCTCTTTGCATGAGACTAAGCCCTATCTCAATCCTTGCATGAGCCTAAGTTCTGCCTCCTCATTTGCATAAAGCTAAGCATTGCCTTCTCTTTTCATGAGACTAAGCCTTGTCTCAATCTTTACATGAGGCTAAGCCCTGCCTCCCTATTTGCATAAGGCTAAGCATTAGCCTCTACCTCCCTATTTGCATAAGGCTAAGCATTTCCTTATCTTTGCATGAGTCTAAGCCCTGCCTCGCTATTTGCATAAAGCTAAGCATTGACTTATCTATGCATGAGGCTAAGACATGCCTCCCTATTTGCATAAGGCTAAGCATTGCCTTCTCTTTGCATGAGGCTAAGCCCTGCCTCCCTATTTGCATAAGGCTAAGCATTGACTTCTCTTTGCATGAGACTAAGCCATGTCTCAATTCCTGCATAAGGCTAAGCATTTCCTTCTCTTTGCATGAGACTAACCATTGTCTCCCTCCGCATAAGTGTTGATCTATTCTAAACCTTGCATTATCCTTTTCTCTCGAGGCTAAGCTCTGCCCTCAACTCTACACAAGACTAAGCTCTATCTTGTTATCACCTTTAACATCATGTCTATGCACCTCATGGGATGATATATAGAAAATTTATCTGTAGGCGTCATAGTCTGAAGGCATCATCCTCATAGCTAGAAGACATCATGTTTGGAGGCATCATGGTTTGGAGGCATCATTTGCAGTGCCCGAGAACAGCATTTCATGGCCGGCGAATGCCCTATCGCACAGTTTATGGCCCGGGACATCATGGTCTAAGGACGTCATCCTCACCGTCTAAAGACAATCTTCATGGTCAAAAGGGAATTTGCATCATGTCTAAGTTTTCACAATAATTTATACATACCTGCATGTAGTCGTATCATTAGTTTGCGGGTAATCTCAAGAGCAACCGTTCCCCTAGCAGGAGCAATTTTCGCTCCGGTTTCCATCCAACGTTCACATCCTTCAAATTATTTCAAACATGACCATTCATCAATCATAACCCAGTCTCATTTACCCATAGCCGTTTCAAACCCCAATTAACCCTATTTGGAACATTGTCCGTTCTTGCAACAACTCCATTGGCTTACTCCATCATTGGATCCAGAACTACACACTGAGTGATTCCTGTAAAACCAGGGATATGTAGGCAGCTCATAAACCATAGTGCGACCTATATCTTCCAAATTACTTTCATCCTTCTCGGGTAAAGAGGGGTAGTTGTTGATACCCAATTTTTTCCTCATATATTTTAAATATACATATATACCTTCAAAATAATGCATGAGCATCCTCAAGCATTTTTCATAATTTTCTATAAATTTTAAAGGCTTTTAATCAATTTATTCCTGCATTTTTATTATATAAATAATTACTAAGTGCATCACAAATAATTTCTATGATGATTTAGCATTTAATTTTCATCATATGTATCCATATTAAGCTTTAAATATTTTTTATGCTTATAATCATTTGCATCTTTAGGCTAAAATTGCATATTTTGCAATAATAGCCCATATATGTGCATAATTATATTATTTATACGAAAAATGACTTTTTATATTTTTATAGTGTTAAGCAATTATTTTAAATCATTTTCATGCACAAGTGATATTTTTTTTATTTATTAATTATTTTTTATAAATTATTTATTTGTTAAATTGGGTATTTAAAATCTAACCCCCTAAAATCCCAATTTAGAACCAACCCACCTGCCCAATTGCCTAAATACCCTTAGCCCAAGACCTGTTAGCCCAATCCCCATACCCATTTAAAAACACCATCTAAAATCAACGGTCCACAACACACATGCCCCTTTAAACCTAACCCACCCCAAACCCTAACTCATTTCACCCAAACGTGTCGCCTCTGTATTCTCTCAAACCTCCCCCCTCTCCTTTGTAAACCCTAGCACCATCACCCAAATCTCTCCGATTCCAACCCAAAAAGGGAATCAATCCATGATTCCTTTACCTTATTGACCCCTCCTCCTTATTGGTTACCCGTTTTTGGTATTATATAATTATTTTCCTAATATGGCAAGCAGATCTTATAAGAATCGAACCAAAATTGGTTCAAATCCTTACCTTGATGTTTATTTTGCATGTGTTCATCACTCGTTCTTTGTAAGTACGATTATTTTCGTATCTCTCACTGATTCGTACTTAACCCTAAGGTTAGGGTTTTCAGATCCTTTTTTGATTCAAACCAAAATTGGTTCAAACTTTAATTTTAAGTGCTATCCCGTCTATATTCGTCCTATTATGCATAAATCTACCTATTTTTGTCTATTTCTTTTACTTACCATAAATTAAGGTTTCAGACCCTAAATTTTGACCAGATCTTGTTCGATTAGGTGCTTCTTTTTGAATAATTTCTTGTCTATGTTCATCTCATGCAGTATATAGTTGATTGCTTTTATTTTCTACCGATTTTGTGGGGTTTACCTAAAAACTAGGGTTTCAAAGTTCTTTCTCTTTACTAATTGCATGTGATAATTTCTTTCCTTGTTTATGTGTGTTTGATTTATTTTCTTATTTGTTTGCCTAATTGAACACTATATAAACCCTTTCCTCTTTCCCCTTTAGGCAGACTCGAACTATCAATACTCTCACTGAAAAACTTAGATTTTAACTCTAGTTCTCTTTGCCCGTTTGTTACTGGTCTTGGCCGGCTGAAAGCCAAGGCCAACTAATTCTGGACTTAACTACTGTGGTGTATTTTCTTGCTTTCCTGCCTAACTGGTAAGTCATTATCCCTGGCTATTTTATTTTCTATGTCTCCATAATATGTGTTGTTCGACTAGCATGTTTGAACTTTATTCTGAGTATGATTCTGCCATTTTTATGATTCTATGAGTTCATCTAGTCCCATAAGTGATATTGTTAATTGGTTATTTTGAATAATATGAATTCTCTTAAAGCTTAACTTAATTTTTTAACTTGTCTCATGCATATTGTTTGATGGTCCTGAACTTATTCTGAACTTAGCATCCTTAGGATACTACTACTATGAAATTAGTTAATCAATACTAAACATTACAAATTTGTATTGTTACTTAATTCATATGCCCTGCCAACTTGTTTTCTAACATGTCTTGCATCCCGCTGGATTCATGTGATAATTTGATTGATTTCCTTAACACTTTGCCTAAAAATTTATGTGATTAAACAAGGTTGTCCTAAAATGTCAGCATGCACACTTAGTGTAATTAGTTCTTTTCTGACTTAACATGTTTGAAACTATGTACCTTGCAAACCTTGCCAATTTTTTTCTTAGTGCATCTTTGCCTACAAATTCTGTGTTGTAAACTCTGTTATGATGGTTTTCTTCTAAAATCAACAATGTTTTATATCTGTCCCTGCCTCTTTTTATGTGTTGCTATTTTTTTAAACTCCTACCCTCAAGTCATTTAGGTTCTATCTTCAGCCTCCCCAGTGTGAGCACTGCCCAAGGTCCATATGAGACTCCTGTGAACTCTGACACACTGGGGTTTGGTTCTTAATTCCCTTTGAATTACTTCTGAGCATTTGTTCTCTAGTGTGAGCATTGCCCTAGGTCCCTGAGGCCCTTGGGAACTTTGACACACTGGAAACCTGGTTCTATATGTGCTATGGGTGAATCACTCATTATTGGCTATGTTGTACCTGTGAAATAAGCCCCGAAGCTGAAATGGTTTGAAGGCCTGGTTGACCAGGTGTATTAGGCCTAATAAAGGGCTCCCTATAGTTTATTTCATTACTCTTATGTAATTCATTTACTAATATGGCATGTAATAACTTTGTAACAAATAGATTCCGGGGTGTTTAGTAAAAACTAGGAAGGGTTCTTTATTTTCTTTGATAATTCGGGTAGAAATCCTGCCTATAGGATCTCATTTGTGTTGTGGATTTTGCTTATAAGTTTTATGCTAAAATCGTATGAGTTCTGTATTTACATATTAGAGATCCTGCCTATAGGGTTAATATTATAATTTTGTTAGAAATCCTGCCTATAGGATGTATCAATATGTCCAACAAATATGTGTTAGAAAATCATGCCCATAAGACTAATATCTTGCTTAATTGTTTTCTGGAAATGTGTACAATTTATGCCCATATACTGCTTAATAGATATCATGCCTATAGGGTTAAATCAATGCTTAATAGATATCATGCCTATAGGGTTAAACCAGTGCAATAATAGATATCATGCCTATAGGAAAAAATAAGTTCAATAAATAATGTCTATAGAATTAAAACCAGTTCGAGCTTAGAAATTCTGCCTATAGGATAATAATCAGCACACTCGTAAAAGTCATGCCTATAGGATTCTATTAAATGATTCAAAATTAGATCGTCACTGGAAATCACTTAGATAACATGCCTATAGGACTTAATGACCATTCTGGATTTGTAGTTGTGATTTACAGTTATTCATTACTGCATGAAACGCCTAGATATTATACTAAATAAAAATCAGTAGGCAAATGATAGGCCCTAATACTCATATTAATGAGAATACTTATGTGTATCACTACTCGCATGTTTCTCAAATAGACATCTTGCCTATAAGACTTTAAGATTAATAAGTCTGCCAATCAATTGCGTGCATTTGTTGTTTTATGTGTGTAGGTCAACATGAGCCCATAGCTGCTTTTTATTTGAAAGTCCTAATTGTTTTGCTTGTCGCCTAGTCTTTTGCAATTTTGAGCAACCTAGGCTTAGTCAAGAACTATCCCAAGTGAAGGTCCTAATACATCCAGGGCCATAGGTAAGGGACGGGTAGTGCATGCATAGGAAACGAACTAGAATCAATTAGAACGGTTTATGTAACAACTTAAAGATAGTAATCGGGTAGCAGGAGATGATAGTCTGTTCTCGCTGGATAATATGATTAACAACCACGTCTTGAGGGAGTTACAAAGTATTATTTATGTTGCACGGGGTGATCCTATAGGCTAAATAATTTAGGATCCCCCATCCTTATTAATTCATTTTCTTAACTTTCCTAGACTAATTCGCTTAATTTAAGTTCGGACGGGATCCACCGTTGTGGACCTCAAGGGGTGACTAACACCTGCCCCTCAAGCTACTTTGAGCCCTTACTCGATCTCTGATGATGCAAACTGGTATAATATGACTTATCTGCTCTAGGTGCCCTAGCACACCTTAATCCGTTAGGTGGAAACTCTAAACCAATTCCTTTTCCCTACCCTCTCAAAAGGAGTTGTCAAAATGTCAAACCTCGATTTCGCGAGAAAAAGGGATGCGACACATGCCTATAGGGATAAAGTGTTATAAAATCAATTTTAATTGTATATTGTTAGAAATCTTGCCTACAGGGTATTGTCGCTCGCTTAAAATTATTTATGCGATAAACTTGTTAATGTTGGACTCTCAAAAGTTGTTTCATTGCTTAGCTATGCCATTACTAGAAATCATGCCTATAGGGCCATGTCACCTTCCTAAGACACATATTTTATAAAACCAGCGCTAATAGCTCTATGCTTACAAATATTCTACTGCTTCCTCACCTAAGCCAACGAGAGCGATAATGTTGCACATAGGATGCTGGAATTCCGAATCACCTAGAAACCATGCCTATAGGATTGAGCCTTAATTCTGAAACTATGTAGTGTCTAAATTTCCCGCGTACATTTGTTGTTTACGTGTGGAGGCTAACTTGGGAATTTATTTTTCTTTACATGAAGTCCTACCTGTTTTGAATTTCGGTTATTTTTATCATTTTGAGCAACCTAAATGAAGTCTAGAACCACCCAAATAGAGGTCCAATGCCTCCTGGACCATAGGCATGGGACGAGTAGTGCACGCATGGGGTACGACTTATAATTGAATTAGAGTGCCTCTAGGCAAACAACTTTAATATAGTAATTGGGTAGTAGGAGATGATAGTCTGTGACCGCTGAATAATATGAGCAACCCCTATCTAAAGAGAGTTGCAAAGTATTATTTATGTTGTACGGGGTGATCTTTTGGGCTAAAAACTTAAGCCCCCCACCCCTTTCTTTATATCAACATTTAGTTATTCAAACATTGTATCTTTATCTTGTAATTCTTACAGATTTGTACCAATTGTGTATAATGAACTTCTCCGACGCTTGTTTATTTGATCACTTAGTCTAATTACATAATCCACATAGTTCTAAGTTTGGCCGGGACCTACAGTTGTAGTATCACGACCCCAATTCCTAACAAGTCGTGATGGCGCCTATCGTGGAACTAGGCTAGCCAACCATCACATAACTACCCATTCGTTCTATTATAATGTTTCACAAATCAATAACAAATAACAAACAGAGTATAAATAATTTCATTAAGTCTTTGCGTCCACATAATAATCTAACAGTCTAAGCAAACCTCCCAAGACTGGAGTCAACATGGTCACGAGCATCTAAGAAATGAAACTAACTCTGCTAATGTCTTAAACAATGTCTATTAAATAAATACTAATACTAATAAAGGAAGGGAAATGGAGAAGCTGCGGACGCTGGACAGCTACCTCGAAATCCCGTAAAGTTGTTGCTAACGAACAAAGATGGCTACTGTTTCGCACTAGTACCTGGATCTGCACACAGGGGTGCAGGGAATAATGATGAGTACGCCAACTCAGTAGTAATGAAAATAAATCACAGTCTGAAGTATATGAAACACACAGCACAGATACACCAATCCACAAAACAGTAAAACATCGAGTCTAAATACAGTATACATAATTTAGAAAACTAGTTTCCAAAAATCCCTTGAAACAAGTATGTTTTCAAATATTTCTCAGTAGAACTCTCAGTAAAATCGGTTTGAAAAATGAAGTGAATCATAGTCAAAACTCAGTAAAATATCATCGTAAAACTGCCCCTCGGGCCATAATAATCTCTCATAACATTTCCCTCAGCACCTCACCATCACTCAGTATTATCCCAGTGGGCAACCTCACAGTCACTCAGTATCAGCCCAGCAGGCGACCTCACCATTACTCAGTATCAGCCCCACGGGCAACATCACTCGCACTCAGTAGGTATCTGCGCTCACTGGAGGGGGGGGTGTACAGACTCCGGAGGGGCTCCTACAGCCCAAGCGCTATAACAAGCCACATCATGGCATAAATCACTCATAATATTGGCCCTCGGCATCTCTCATATCATAACATCCTCACAATATTGGCCCGCGACCTCACTCAGTCAGACACTCTCAACATGCCACTCGGGCCATCATTATACCGGGTTCTCGACCCAAAAACAGTGTTTCATTTTAAAGAATAATATCAAAAATACTCTGAGTGTCAAAACAATCCTCAAGAAAAGACTGAGTGAAAATCATAACATATAAAGTGAGAAGAATAGTAAAAACAACCCCCAAGGGGTGAACAGATCGGCACTAAGCCCCAAATATGGCTTACAGCCCACATCATATCAAAATATATCAATACTATTAAGCATAGGCTTAAAAATCGATTTCGCAACTCAATAGTTGCCTAAAAAGGGATATATTTCCAAATTTCCAATCTTTGCATTCCAAAATCCGTGAAAGGATGCAAGGTCCGGGGTTTCATACCCTCAAGACAGGATTTAAAGATATTACTTACCTCAAACTAGCCCGAAAAGCTACTTTGCAACCCGCTTGCCTCTCGTATCAACTTCTGAATGCTCCAAATCTACCAAGATAAGATTTTTATCATCAAATTATGCTAAAGGAATGAATTCCAATTGAAAAGTACCCATTTTTAGCATAAAATCCGAATTTAGCCAAAACCCGAATTCCGTACATATAAAGAACGCTAAAATCGGATTTCGTTTGACCCCTCAAATCATTCCTAGAAGGTCTCATAATCTCAAGCCCTAACTCCATCTTTTTCTACTGATTTTCATGAATTAAACACTGATATTATGTTCCTTAATAACCTATAATCGAGTTTTAGGGTCCAAAAGACTTACCTCTATGAAGAACACTGATTTCCCCTCTTCAAAATAGCCTCCAAGATCTTTTCCCGTTAAAAAATGGTGTTAAAAGGTTTAATGGTTGCAGAGGGTTTTAATTTATACTTTCTGTCCAGGGGTTCTGCACCTGCGCCCAATTTCTCGCACCTGCGGGACCGCACCAGCGAACTTCCCTGGACTGGCCAATATCTCACATGCGAAGCCTTGCTCGCTCACGGTCAAACTTCCGCGGGTGCGGAAATCACTGTGGGAAAACATCAGCAGCTAATTGCTGCATTTTTTAACTCCGAACTTCCCGTTAACCATACGAAATCAATCCTGAGCCCCTCGGGACCTCAACCAACTATCCCAACGCATCATAAATGATCATTCAAACTTAGTTTCACCCTCGGAACACCAAAACTAATATAAAAACACCAAAATCACGTCGGATTCAAGCCTAAGAACTTTCAAATTTCTAAAATCCACCAACGATGCCGAAACTATCCAAAACAACTCCGATTGACCTGAATTTTTGCAGACATATCCAAAACAACATTACGAACCTGATCCAACTTTTGAAATTCCAGTCCGACCCCGATAACCTGTTCCAACTTCCGGAAATTGCCAAAAACTAACTTTCGCCAATTCAATCCTTATTCTACACCGGACATCACAAAATTATTCCAAACAAACTCCTAAGTCCCAATTCACCTAACGAAGCTATATGAGCCATAAAATCTGCATTCCGAGGTCGTTTACCAATAAGTCAACTCTCAGTTGACTTTTCCAACTCTAAGGCTATTTTAAAGACTAAGTGACTAAATTCTCATTATAACCATTCTGATTCTAAGCCTACCAACTCTAACACATCAAGAACAGTACAACCAACCTATTCCAAGGCAATAACAGTAATTATAATGCAAGTTCTACATAACGACAGACCAGGTCGTTACATTCTCCCCCTCTTAAACAAACGTTCGTCCTGAGACTGCAATATACTTCTTGAGCATCGACACATGAAATACCGGATGAACACTCGATAGACTGGGTGGCAAGGCAAGTCTATAAGCCACCTCTCCAACCTTTTGAAGTATCTCAATAGGACCAATAAATCGAGGACCCAGCTTTCCTCTCTTTCCGAACCTCATAACACCCTTCATGGGTGATACCTTCAGCAGTACCTTATCACCTTCCATAAAAGACACATCCCGGACCTTCCGGTCCGCATAACTCTTCTTCCTGGACTGTGCCGTGCAAAGCCGCTCCTGAATCAACTTCACCTTCTCCAACGCATCCTGAATCAAATCTGTGCTCAGTAACGTAGCCTCACCGGGCTCAAACCAACCAACCAGAGATCTACACCTCCTACCATATAAAGCCTCATACGGGGCTATCTGAATATTGGACTGGTAGTTGTTATTATATGCAAACTACACTAGTGGCAGAAACTGATCCCATGAACCACTAAAGTCAATCACACAAGCATGCAACATGTCCTCCAAAATCTGAATAGTCCTTTCCGACTGCCCGTCGGTCTGAGGATGAAACGCAATGCTCAACTCCACCTCAGTACCCATACTTCTCTGCACGGCCTTCCAAAACTGAGATGTGAACTGAGTACCTCTATCGAAAATGATGGAAACTGGAACCCCATGCAATCGGACAATCTCCCTGATGTAAATACCAGCTAACCGCTCTGAAGTATAAGTAGTACCAATAGGAATGAAGTGCACGGACTTGGTCAATCTATCCACAATGACCCAAATAGCATCGAAACCCTTCGAAGTCCGTGGAAGCCCAACTACAAAGTCCATAGTGATTCTCTCCCACTTCCACTCCGGAATAGCTAACCTCTGAAGTAATCCACCTGGTCTCTGGTGCTCATACTTGACTTGATGTCAGTTGAGACACCGTGCTACATACTCAACAATATCTCTCTTCATTCGCATCCACCAATACTGCTATCTCAAATCCTGATACATCTTCGCGGCACCCGGATGGATGGAATACCGCGAGATGTGGGCCTCTGCTAATATCAACTCTCGAAGCCCATCCACATTGGGCACGCAAATACAGCTCTGCATCCTCATAACTCTGTCATCACAATTAGTAACGTCTCTGGCATCATCCCGACGGACCCTATCCTAAAGTACTAACAAATGCGGATCATCATACTACCGAGCTCTAATCTGATCATAAAGAGAAGACCGGGAAGCCATGCTAACTAATACCCGCGGAGGGTCTGACAAATCAAATCTCACTAACTGACCTGCTAAAGCCTGAACGTCAAGTGCTAAAGGTCGCTCCGTTGCTGACAGATAGGCTAGACTCCCCAAACTCTCCGCTCGACAACTCATGACGTCGGCCACACCATTGTCCTTCCCCGGATGATATAAAATAGTTAAGTCATAGTCCTTGAGAAATTCTAACCACCTCCTCTGACGCAAATTCAAGTCCTTCTACCTCAGGAGATACTGGAAGCTACGATGATCGGTAAAAATCTCACACTGCACTCCATATAGATAATGGCGCCAAATCTTTAAGGCATGAACAATGGCAGCTAACTCAAGATCGTGCACTGGATAATTCTTCTCGTGCACCTTCAACTGTCTAGACACATAGGCAATCACCCTACCGTCCTGCATCAATACTGCTCCCAAACCAACTCTAGAAGCATCACAATAGACTATATAAGAACCCGAACCAGTAGGCAAAACTAGTACCAGAGCTGTGGTCAATGCTGATTTGAGCTTCTGAAAGCTCTCCTCACACTCATCATACCATCTGAATGGAGCACCCTTCTGGGTCAATATGGTCAATGGCGAAGCAATAGAAGAGAATCCCTCCACAAAGCGACGGTAATATGCCGCAGAACCAAGGAAACTCCTGATCTCCGTAGCTGAGGACGGTCTGGGAAAACTATGCACCGCCTCAATCTTCTCTGGATCAACCTGAATACCCTCACTAGACACCACGTGCCCCAAGAAAGCTACTGAACCAAGACAAAACTCACACTTGGAGAATTTTGCATAAAGCTTCTCCTCCCTCAACCTCTACAACACAATCCTAGAATACTGAGCATGCTCCTCCTGGCTACGAGAATATACCAGGATGTCATCAATGAATACAATGACGAAAGAATCAAGGTAAGGCTGAAACACACTGTTCATCAATTGCATGAACGCGGCTGGGGCATTGGTCAGTCCAAATGACATAACCAGAAACTCATAATGACCATATCTGGTCCTGAAAGCAGTCTTCGGAATATCAGAATCCCGAATCTTCAGCAAATGATACCCAGACCTCAAGTCAATCTTGGAGAACACTCTAGCTCCCTGAAGCTGATCAAACAAGTCATCAATACGGGGCAAAGGATAACGATTCTTCACCATAACCTTATTCAGCTGTCTATAATCAATACACATGCACATGGAGCCATCTTTCTTTTTCACAAACAACACCGGTGCACCCCAAGGTGACACACTAGGCCAAATGAGCCCCTTATCTAAGAGTTCTTGAAGCTGCTTTTTCAATTCTTTTAACTCCGCTGGTGCCATATGGTAAGGTGGAATAGAGATAGGCTGGGGCTTTGGCACCAGGTCAATACCAAAATCAATATCCCTATCAGGTGGCATGCCTGGAAGGTCTGCAAGGAATACATCCGGAAAATCACGGACTACAGGAACAGAATCAACAGATGGAGTCTCACTACTAACATCCCTCACAAAAGCAGGATAATATTCACACCCTTTCTTACCCATACGCTGAGCCTTCAAATAAGAAATCACTCTGCTAGGCACATGCTCTATAGACCCTTTCCACTCGACTTTCGAAACTCCGGGCATAGCTAAGGTCACGGTCTTAGCGTGACAATCAAGAATCGCATGAGATGGGGATAGCCAATCCATGCCAAGAATCACATCAAAATCAACCATACTGAGTAACATCAAGTCCACTCGAGTCTCCAGACCCCCAATAGATATAAGACACGATCGATACACACGGTGCACAACAATAGTATCGCCCACCGGAGACGAAACATGAACAGACATAACTAAAGACTCACGGGGAATATTCAAAAAGTGGGCAAAATAAGATGAAACATACGAGTACGTTGAACCAGGGTCAAATAAAGCCAAAGCATCCTTGTGACAAACTGAGATAGTACCTGTAATTACCGCATCGGACGCCATAGCATCAGGCCTAGCCGGAAATGCATAAATATGTGGCTGGCCTCCACCTGCTCGACCTCTAACTGCCTGACCACCACCCCTAGCTACCTGAGTAGGTGGTGAAGTGACTGGGGCTGAAGTCTAGGGATGAACCCTCTGCTGAGATGAACTACCAGGGCAACGAGGACACTGCCTCCACTCATGTCCGAATTCCCCACACTTATAACAACCACCTGGAGCTGGAGATGAAAACTGACGAGAACCCATGCCACCATGATAACCACCAGACAAACCATGCATAGAAGAACCCTGATAAGATGATGCTCGGGCAGAGCTCAGAGCTGTAATGGCGCTAAAAGATGAACGTCCCATATGAGAACTGGGAGGACCCTGCCCCAAAGATACACCACTATAATCTGGCCGAACTGGCTATGGAGGTGTAAATGGACGACCTCTGTTGTGCTGAAACTGCCCTCTAGAAGAGGCACCACTGAAGCTACCTGATCCCCAAGGCCTCTTAGCCTCCCTCTCCTCACGCTCCTGCCTACGAACCGACTCAATGTCCCGAGCTATGTCAACAACCTGCTCAAATGTGGCTCCAGACAGTCTCTCTTTGGTCATCAAAATGCGAAGCTGATACGTGAGACCATCTACAAATCTTATGATCCTTTCCCTGTCAGTAGGGACTAACTCCGAAGCATGTCTAGCCAACTCGGAAAACCTCATCTCGTACTAAGTAACTGAGAACTCTCCCTGGCGCAGCTGCTCAAACTACCTGCGTTGCTCCACTCTGTGGGTCTGAGGAACATACTTCTCCAAAAAGATCGTGGAGAACTATTGCCAAGTGAGAGGTGCTGACCCAACCGGCCTACGCCTCTCGAATTCCTCCCACCAAGTGAAAGCAGCACCCGCAAACTGAAATATAGCAAACGAGACCCCACTGGTCTCCAAAATACCCGCAGTACGTAGTATCCTCTGGCACTTATCCAGAAAACCTTGGGCATCCTCACCCTCTGTGCCGCTGAAAGTCGGAGGCTGAACTCTACTGAACCTCTCCAGCCTACGTTGCTCATCCTCGGGCATAGTTGGAACTACATAATCCTGAATTGGGGCAACCGGCTGGGCTGGGACTACCCCCGGTGCCTGAATACCCTGTACAGCCTGCACAGGTGTCCGGGCAGCTGGAGTCTGAATGCCTCCCCCCGCCTGAGCTGCAGTGGCAGTAGTAGACATAGCAACTACCCGAGCTAAACTGGTGCACACCGTCAATATCTTAGCCAAGGTCTCCTGAAGACCCGGAATAACAATAGGCACTGCCGGTGCCTGAGCCTGTCCCGTTGGAGCACTATCAGCGGGAACCTGATCCTGAATGATAGAGGGATCTTGTGGTACTGTCTCGGCTTCTGCACGGGTTGGTCCCCTAACTCCACCACGGCCTCGACCCCTTGTGGGTGTCTGGTCACCCTGATCGGTATTGCGTGTCCTCGCCATCTATGAAAGAATGAAACAATATGAGTTTAGGTTTCAAGAACCGATAGATTGGCACGAAAGAGTTCAAGAAATTGAGATTCTTCCTAAGAGTTCTGCAGCCTCTCGAAGATAAGTACAGACGTCTCCGTACCGATCTGCAAGACTCTACTGAACATGCTCATGACCGTTGAGTCCTATGCAACCTAGAGCTCTGATACCAACTTGTCACGACCCCAATTCCTAACAGGTCGTGATGGCGCCTATCTTGGAACTAGGCTAGACAACCATCACATAACTACCCATTCGTTCTATTATAATATTTCACAAATCAATAACAAACAACAAACAGAGTATAAATAATTTCATTAAGTCTTTGCGTCCCCATAATAATCTAACAGTCTAAGAAAACCTCCCAAGACTGAAGTAAACATGGTCACGAGCATCTAATAAATGAAACTAACTCTGCTAATGTCTATGAAATAAATACTAATACTAATAAAGAAAGGGAAATGGAGAAGCTGCGGACGCTGGACAGCTACCTCGAAATCCCGTAAAGCTGCTGCTAATGAACAAAGATGGCTATTGCTCTGCACTTACCTGGATCTGCACACAGGGGTGCAGGGAGTAATGATGAGTACGCCAACTCAGTAGTAATAAAAATAAATCACAGTCTGAAGTATATGAAACACACAACACAGATACACCAATCCACAAAATAGTAAAACATCGAGTCTCAATACAGTATACATAATTTAGAAAACCAGTTTCCAAAAATCCCTTGAAACAAGTATGTTTTCAAATATTTCTCAGTAAAACTCTCAGTAAATCGATTTGAAAAATGAAGTGAATCATAGTCAAAACTCAGTAAAATATCATCATAAAACAGCCCCTCAGGCCCTAATAATCTCTCATAACATTTCCCTCTAGCACCTCACCATCACTCAGTATCAGCCCAGTGGGCTACCTCACAGTCACTCAGTATCAGCCGAGCGGGCGACCTCACCATCACTCAGTATCAGCCCTGCGGGAAATATCACTCATACTCAGTAGGTACCTGCGTTCACTGGGGGTGTGTACAGACTCCGGAGGGGCTCCTACAGCCCAAGTGCTATAACAAGCCACATCATGGAATAAATCACTCACAATATTGGCCCTCGGCCTCTCTCATATCATAACATCCTCAATTGGCCCGTGGCCTCACTCTGTCAGACACTCTCAACATGCCACTCGAGCCATCATTATACCGAGTTCTCGACCCAAAAACAGTGTTTTATTTTCAAGAAATAATATCAAAAATACTCTGAATGTCAAAACAATCCTCAAGAAAAGACTGAGTGAAAATCATAACATATTAAGTGAGGAAAATAGTAAAAACAGCCCCCAAGGGGTGAACAGATCAACACTAGGCCCCAAACACTTGATTACAGCCCACATCATATCAAAATATATCAATACTATTAAGCATAGGCTTAAAAATCGGTTTCGCAACTCAATAGTTGCCTAAAAAGGGATATATTTCCAAATTTCCAATCTTTGCGTTCCAAAATCCGTGAAAGGATGCAAGGTCCGGGGTTTCATACCCTCAGGACAGGATTTAAAGACATTACTTACCTCAAACTAGCTCGAAAAGCTACTCTGCAACCCGCTTGCCTCTCGTATCAACTTCTGAATGCTCCAAATCTACCAAGATCAGATTTTTATCATCAAATTATGCTAAATGAATGAATTCCAATTGAAAAGTACCAATGTTTAGCATAAAACCCAAATTTAGCCAAAACCCGAACCCCCGAGACCGCATCTCGTAACTCGACAAATTTTATACCAAAATGTTATTCATCATCTCACGAGTCCGTACATATAAAGAACGCTAGAACCGGAGTTTGTTTGACCCCTCAAATCATCCCTAGAAGGTCTCATAATCTCAAGCCCTAACTCCATCTTTTTCTACTGGTTTTCATGAATTAAACACTGATAGTATGTGCTTTAATCACCTATAATCTAGTTTTAGGGTAAAAAATACTTACCTCTATGAAGAACACTGATTTTCCCTCTTTAAACTAGCCTCCAAGATCTTTTTCCATTCAAAAATGGTGTTAAAAGGTTTAATGGTCGCTGAGGGTTTTAATTTATACTTTCTGTCCAGGGGTTCCGGACCTGCGCCCAATTTCTCGCACCTGCGGGACCGCATCTGCGGTCCCACTAACCGCACCCGCGAACTTCCCTGGACTGGACAATATCGCACCTGAGGAGCCTTGCTCTCTCCTGCGGGCCCGCACCTGCGGTCAAACTTCCGCAGGTGCAGAAATCACTGTGGGAAAACATCAGCAGCTGATTGCTACATTTTTCAACTCCGAATTTCCTTTTAACCATCCGAAATCAATCCCGAGCCCCTCGGGACCTCAACCAATTATACCAACGCATCATAAATAATCATTCAAACTTAGTTTCACCCTCGGAACACCAAAACTAACATCAAAACACCAAAATCACGTCGGATTCAAGCTTAAGAACTTTCAAATTTCTAAAATCCACCAACGATGCCAAAACTATCCAAAACAACTCCGATTGACCTGAATTTTTGCAGACATATCCAAAACAACATTACGAACCTGTTCCAACTTCTGCAATCACATTCCGACCCCGATAACCTATTTTCCACTACCGACTGGTAATCGCCAAAAACTAACTTTCGCCAATTCAAGCCTAATTCTACACCGGAAATCACAAAATTATTCCGAACACACTACTAAGTCCCAAATCACCTAACAAATCTATCCAAGCCATAAAATACGCATTCCGAGGTCGTTTACCAATAAGTCAACTCTCAGTTGACTTTTTCAACTCTAAGGCTATATTTAAAGACTAAGTGACTAAATTCTCATTATAACCATTCCGATTCCGAGCCTACCAACTCTAACACATCAAGAACAGTACAACCAACCTATGCCAAGGCAATATCAGTAATTATAATGCAGGTTCTACGTAACGACAGATCGGGTCGTTACATGTAGACCTCAAAGAGTGTCTAACACCTTATCTTTAGGTAATTTGAGCCATTACTCGATCTTTGGTGACGTTGACTAGTCAAATCAGAGTCATTTGCTATAGGTGCCCTAACGCGCCTTAAAAATTGTTAGGTGGCGACTCTTCTCTTTTAATACCCATTTAAAAGAGTTGTCACATGTCGAAACCCGATTTCACAAAAAAAAAGGACCCGACAATAATCATTTACAGGAATATACCCTGCTTCTAGTTCAATCCATCCATTAGCATTATCTTCTACATGAACATCCATTGCTAAAATACTTTCAATTTCAACCACTTTTATCTGCAAAACTATTTTTTCATGCTTAAAAGCGTCCTTTTTATACCTCAAACTACTGATAAGGTCAGCAATCCTTGGATTTAGCAGATCATTTTCCCATTCCCAAAACTGACATGTTTTATCTTATCCAACAATATCAAAACTTATTTTTATCAATAAACTTGAAATACTAAAATAAAAAAAAAGGATAAAAATGTTAAATTTATCTTACATTACGTTTCGAACATTTTGAGATTTTCCTTCTAGCATTTACTAGAGTTATAGCTGTGAATTGGTTGGCAGCAATGCACAATGTCAATTCTTTCGAAAGTAAAAATTAGACATGAAATGTGAGTAATTTTGGGTTTTAGATGGCCAGTCAGATGTGTGATTTTAAACGAGTCAAAAAATGTTGGGTTAGGGATAGGCCACGTGGACATATTTTAATTCATTAACATCATGTGTTATCTTCCATCAACCATTAGTCGCCGATAAAACCCTTTAATGATCTATAAACACTAAGCTATAACCCAACCCTGAATCCAAATCTTAAACCCTAACCCTTAACATTCAACCTAAGTCAACAGACATCCTTGATGGCCGAGTGTCAACATTAGGTTGCATCCTCCACTCTTACTGTGGTTGAGAATAAACGCATGGTCGAGACTATAAAATAATGATAACACGATGTTCGACCTTGGATTTTGTAATTTTATATCTTTTAAACATCTTATTAATCATCACGTCACTTTTAAAGTTACTAGAGTTGAAAATGTATTTCATACCATTAAGAGTTGGTCATTCTACAACATGTAATAACTCAACAAGCAAGACCTCTAAGTATTAGTGTATTGTATAGTAAAGTGGTGTCAATAATTAATACCTCTAAGTAGATTAGTATTGTATAATGAATATTGGGTTGATATTAAGTTATGTTTTAAACGATTATAATAGCTAATTAGTCATCAAATTGCATGTATTTCCTTAACATTATGATATAATAATGGACATTGGCTATGTAACAATAGGTGTGTTAATTGTTAACCAATTATCATCTTAAGTAATTATCGATATGATTGATACTTAATATTAATACATTTAATCCAATTCAAAGTGTGCAATTACCTAATAATGATGAATAAGGTATAACTTTAGGTTATTCACGAACAATTGTCATATTTGTATTAATGTAACTAAATTACTATTTTACACTAACGAACAACTAATAATCGATGACCATCCCTATTCCTATTCCATATGATTGATAGACAATTCTTAATTCTTTAACTTGAGTAGATAAAGGTATAAATTCATGTTATTTTAACACTTTGACCATTGGTGGAAATACACCTACAATGGAGTTGAGTGTATTCGATCATCTATTAGTTGATATTAATAATAGAATTATAGACCACCAGTGGGGTAGAGAATAGACTGAAGATTTATTTTAAAATTCACGTGAAATTTTTGAAATTCATTGGCGTGAGTATAGGATGTCTGTTTGCACTAGTTTACTTGGAAGATGATGAATAATTTTGGATCATCTATTATATTATAGGAAAATTTTGACACTAAATGGTTCCTATCCATATGTCTTATCGTAAATGATGTGACTGCTGAGAGTTTCCACAATCAATTGGATGTTTTGAATCGGCATATGTGATAGATTTTATCTAATTAAACAAGTTCATTGCGCATTGCCTCCTAGTGCCTATTCACATCAGACATTAAATTAACTACCTAAACTAGTGGTTGTAAGTAGACTCGTATGTGTTGTCGTAACAAAGTCTTATGGACAAGTTCCTTGCAGATATAACAATTATTTTTGCCATTTTCCCGGTGCCAGAAGAAATATGTATAATCGTTGGGTATACTGATATGTATTGTAACCTTTGTATAGGAATTCTAATTCCATCTATTTGGCCCCTTAACTCATTTATGTAACGACCCGAACGGTCGTTTTGAGTATTTGTACTTCGTTCGGTAGTTTGGGGGCATAAGTAGCTCCATATGATATATTACGACTTATGTGAATCATCAGTTCTGGTTTTCAGGTTGTTCAGAAGTGATTTGGAAGAATGAATATCATGTTTGAAGCTTTAAGTTGGAAGAGTTGACCAAGTTTGACTTTTGTGCATTTGACTCGGGAACGGAGTTTTGATGGTTATGTTAGGTCCGGATGGTGATTTAGACTATGGCGTATGCGCGGATTTGCATTTGGACATTTCTAGAAGGATTCAACGCTAATTGGTAGAAAGTTGGAAATTTGAATGTTCGAAAAGTTCATAAGTTTAACCGGAAGTTGACTTTGATGAAATTGGGTTCAGGTTGTGTTTCGAGAATTTGAATTGCTTCGTTAAGTCATCTTGGGACTTGTGTGAAAATTTGAGTTCATTACGGGTTATTTTGATATGTTTTGGCACGAGTTTTGGAAGTTGAAAGTTCAAAGTTTATTAATTGTTGAAGTGAGGTGTGACTCATTATTATGATGTTGTTACGCATGATTCGAGGCCTCAAGTAGCTTCCCGTTATATTATTAGACTAGTTAGTATATTCGGACGGGGTCCCGAGTGGCTCGGAAGAGTTTCGAACAAGGTTCAGATTTGTTTGGATCAATTTTTGGGTAAGGTTGCTGGTGGCAGGATATGGTAGGATCGCACCTGCGACTGGTTTTGCACAGGTGCGATTGTCGCAGAAGCGAAAACGGGTCGCTGAAGCAAAAATAGTCTTGGCTGGGGATCATCACAGATGCGGAGGAAGAGGGGAACCTGTATGTGCACAGGAGTGAATGTAGTGATCGCAGAAGCGGGATTTAACTTGGTTATTGTGGAGCGTGGGTGCAGATGCAGATCGATTTCTGCAGGTGCGGACTTCACCTGCGCGTGGGTGGCCTCAAAAGCGGAGGTAGTGGAGCCTTGGGCAAACCGCAGGAGCGGAGGATTTCTCGCACATGCGAGACCGCTGGTGCGACTAAATGAGTCGCAGGTGCGAAAGTGCTGGGCAGAGTATTAAGTTCAAAGGTTTCGTGATTTTCTTCATTTTGGACATTTCAAGCTCGGGCTTAAGCGATTTTTGAGAGGTATTTTGAAGGGATTCTTGAGGTAAGTCACTTGTGGTTATTTTTGTTCACTAATTATGTTTCCCTATTGAATTTCCCACCTAGTTTGTATGTTTTTACTGTGTAATTTTGGGAGTTTGAGGCTAGGGATTTGGAGAGTTTAATTTGAGGATTTGAGTGACTATTTGGTGTTGGAATATTTGTAAATTTGGTATGGTTGAACTCATGGCTGAGTAGGCTTCCGGATTTTGTAACTTTTATTGGATTCCGAGATATGAGACAGGATAGGGATGGGCTTTTGAGTTGACTTTTGACCTTTTGATTAAGAACTTAGTATCCTCTCAAGGAATTGATTCCTTTATCTCGTGTTGATTGTATTTAATTGCTTTTGGCTAGTTCCGATTGTCCAAAGGTCGGTACGCGCGAGATGGCCTTTTGGAGCATCATTTGGCTTGCTCGGTATTGGATTTGGCTTATTCGAGGTAAGTAACACTTTTAAACTTGGTGCTTAGGGTATGAACCCCTGAATATACGTGATATGTGTTTAGGTGTTGAGGTGACACACATGCTAGTTGACGGGCGTGTGGCCATGTAATGTGTGAACTATGTCTCGGTTATTTTTATGGTACTTTGTAGTTGCCTAATCTTGTTTTTATCCATGAGATTTCTACGTGTTAGAGTAATTGGGATGTGATTCATGTTAGAAACCATGTTTAGGCTATATGCTGATTCTGTTGGGACCCACTGAGGTCATATCTGTTGTGGAGTTATTTGCTTAAATTGTAGTTACACACTCAGTTATAATTATTCATTTTCATATCATATCTCAGTCTCCGTTGCTATTTGATACATCATATAATCATTTTTGGGCTGATTTTCATGGCATTGTGAGCCCGAGAGACTGGAGAGATTGATGACTTAGTGAGACCGAACGCCTGTTTGTGAGTGATATTTATGGGAGTGGATTCCATGCCGCAGCATGTTATATTGATTTATTCCAATATTAGCTTATTATAGCGCTTCGACTGAAGGAGCCCCTCTGGGCTCTGCTCACCCACAGTGAGCGCAGGTACCTATTAATTGCGAGTGCGAGTGTCGAGCGATTGGGAGGATTGAGTGACTGTGAGGATTGAGTGTCTGTGAGGACTAAGTGACTGGGAGGAATAAGTGGATTGATACTCTGAGAGTATGCATATGGTTGTTCACTATGTTGTATCGCATTCGACATGCGCACTTGACATGCAGGCATAGAGATGCATTTTTCTTATGTTTTACGGTATCACGTCATTCATGACTTCTCATACACATTGACATGTAGGCATAAATATGTACTTTCCTCGTTCCATTTGATAATGAAACATTTACATGTGGAAAAGGTTTGGAAATAAAATCACGGTTTTATAAACTTACTCATGTTTTAGAGCTTTCGGTAAAAGATTTGGGTTTTACTCTTATAATTGAAAAGCATGCATATTCTTCCAAAATTTGAACGAGCTTAGCATTATATCTCTGAGTTACTTCTTTTATCATTTTCAGTATGATGTTACAAATTTTTGTTGGCTATTGGTGTGGGACTCTGATCTTTGTTCTAGATCGTCACTACTTTCAACCTTGTCACGGCCAAAATTCCCAACCCTCGGGATCGTGATGGCGCCTAACACTACACTTGCTAGGAAAGCAAATGTTAGAATTTACTTAATTAATTTCCAATAAAATCCATTCAACCATAACAAAACAATTCGCAATAAACTAAGCTTACTTACTGCCTTTGCAAAATTTCCACAATTAAAATAATAAATGAATAACCAAACCGGGCCTCTAACCAAATAACTAATCATAAGACTATCCCAGGGTCTGGTGTCACAATTCACGAACTACTAAGAATGCTACAAATGATGGGCTGAAGAAATTGTATATCTGTTTTGAAAGAAGTAAAACAGTGTCTGAAAATAAGTGAAGACTCCAGGAATCTGCGGACGCTAGCAAATCTACCTCGTGTCTCCGAGCAATGACATCAGCTACTAAAATCTCCTAACTCTGACCAGTACCCGGAACTGCACAAAAAAGTGCAGAGTGTAGTATCAGTACAACCGAACCCATGTACTGAGTAAGTGCCGAGCCTAACCTCGACGAAGTAGTGACGAGGCTAAGGCGGGGCAATTATAACTTAACCTGTAACAATATATATTTAATAAAGCAATAAAACAATTCTACACAAACAAGAAGGATAAACTGCAACAATAAGTAAAATAATTCAGTCGCCTATTCCAGGCCTCAGCTGTAACCAAAATCTCACATAGATTTCCAAAATTTCCAAAGTTGTGACTTTCAAAATAGAAGTAAGACGAAATATGAAAAATAATAGAGTAAAACAGTAAGTTTTCAAAGTTGTAAGCTTCATATACTTGAGTTTCAAAACCAGTATAACATCATTGAAATAAAACACAAGTATCCTCCCTTGTCACAGTCATATATTTGTATATATTTCCCTGTCCACCCTTATCACAGTCGTATATAAATATTTCCATGTCCACCCTTATCACAGTCGTATATAAATATTTCCTTGTCCACCCTTATCATAGTCGTATATAAATATTTCCCTGTCCACCCTTATCACAGTCGTATATAAATATTTCCTTGTCCACCCTTATCACAGTCGTATATAAATATTTCCTTGTCCACCCTTATCACAGTCGTATATAAATATTTCCTTGTCCACCCTTATCACAGTCGTATATAAATATATTTATCAAAACTGTCACCGTTCAGGCCAAGCCTTTCACAATATTTTTATCTCAACAATCATAAGCATAAAACAGTATATCTCATAAGCTTTAACCAACATCATATCACAATGAAACCAACCAGAATGTATGTAAATACCGTAACGTCGTCAATCCAGCTCAGTCTTTATGTGCCATACCAAAATCAAGAGAATATCCAACACTTTTAACACACTTGCAACAATACTTGACAAAAATCTAATGAAACAAAATAGCCATGTAAACCACAATGATTACAAAATAGTTAAGCCAGGAAGAAAATAATGCGAAAGGGGAAGGAATCATGGTAAACAAACAATTTGGTAGTGCATAGGTACTCGTCACCTCACCTATACACCATACACATGCAAATTAACATAGCAATCAAGTTGGGGATTCCTATTCCCTCAACTCAAGGCTAAACCAAACACTTACCTCGTTCTCACAAGCAATTCATTGTTCTAGCACTGCCTTTCCTTTAGAGTTTGCTTCTAACCCGCTCGAATCTAATCACAATTTGTTTAATTTTATCAATCATAGCCTAAAGGAATAAACTTTATTGAAAAACAATGGTTCTCCTATGTTTTCCTATCAAAATTCAAAAATCAACCTCGGGCTCGCTTGGTCAAAACTCGAGGTTCGGACCATAACCCGTTTACCCATTCTCCCCCGAGCCCGGATATGCAATTGGTTTTGGAATCCGGCCTCAATTCGAGGTCTTCTACCCGAAAACCCCAATTTTTACCATGAAAACTCTAGATTCTAAGTTGAAATCTTGTTAAAAGTTGTTAAGGAATGAAAGGAATTAGTTAAAGATCACTTACCAATGATTTGGAGAAGTTTGGGTTTGAAAAATCGCCTATGGAGGTTTAAGGTTTGAGAGAATTGAAAAATGGGTGAAAATCCCGTCTAAAATCTCATTTTATAAGCTGCAGATGTCGCATTTGCGACCCGGAGTTCGCATTTGCGACATCTGGCACCAGTAGTTTTTCTCCGACACTAAAATGGGCATAACTTCCTCATACGATGTCCAAATTCGATGATTCTTTTTCCTATGGCTCGATACAGATCTAATGGTTCAATAAAAACTAAATTTGGAGCTCATTTTCTTTGTGTGGTGCCATTATGCTTGAAGAAACGACAATGAAGCATCAAAAACTAGCGCAACATAGCCTAAACCTATCTGAAACTCACCCAAGCCCTCGGGGATCCAATCCAACCATGCACGCAAGTCTAAGAACATCACACGGACTTTCTCGTGCGATCAAATCATCAACGTAACATCAAAACTATGAATTTAACCTCAGAACTCATTATTTTCTCAAGAACACTTAAATTTTCTAACCTTTCAACCGGATGTCCGAATTATATCAAATCAACTCCGATTCTCATGAAACTTCACAAATAGGACTTACATAACATAACGAACTTGTTCCGGGCTACGGAACCAAAATACATGCCCGATATAATAAATTTCACAAATTATTTCATTTCTTTATTTCTTGAATTAACGAACCGAACAATTTTCTTCAAAAATTATTTTCTAAGGCTAAGGACCTCGGAATTCAATTCCGGGCATACGCCCAAGTCTCATATTTTACTGCGGACCTCCCGGGATCGTCGGAACACGGATCCGGGTCCGTTTACTAAAACTTTTTACCAAAGTCAACTAAAACCAAATTTTAACTCTAGAAATTTCTAATTTCTCGTATTTTCACATAAAAGCTTTCCGGATTCACGCCCGGGCAGCGCACGCAAATTGAGATAATCAAAATTAGTCTTCTTAAGGATAATGAGCCAAGAATGGAGTCTTAATCCATAAGATGACCCTTTGGGTCATCACAAACCTAAGGTTAGGTTTGTTACTTATTGAGTATATGGGGTCGGTTGTACTCATACTACACTTCTGCACCTTGCGTGTAGATGTTGGATGTGGATGTTGCTGCATACGGCGGGAGCTGGATTTGAAGATGTACATTCATTCCAGTTATGACTATCACTTGTCCCTGGTAGCATTAGACTCGAAATCTGTTCACTTATATTTCAAACTGATGTTGTACTTATTTCAAATCAATTTTGTAAAAATCTAATCATAGAAACTCATGATTTTTATTACCAGTCCTTGAGAACTCTTTGTATAATACTTCAATTGTATTATCATTCCTTCTCTTAATAAAAGCCAATTGAACTGGTTTATTGTTAACTAGCTTACCTAGCGGGTTGGGTTAGGTATCATCACGGCTAGTAGGATTTCGGATCCTGACAATTTACCAGTATAAGGACCGCATAATACTATATAATCTCCCATCAGTCTATTTTAAACTAGTAGTATATTTTTATAGTGGTCTATTATACACTAGTGGTCGAGTAATGTGCATAGAAAAAAATGTAGAAACCCAAATGAATAATGAAGAAGAGGATGAGATACAACCACTTATTGGGTGAATAAATAACACAATATACCACCTAAAATAAATTATCAATCCAATCTACTGGCAATTTCATCCCAAAATTGACAGATACAAAAATCCTCCAATTTTCAATTTCATAACTGTTATTGGATCAACAATACTTGTTACTAGTAGTTATCAGTTTGTTTTCAGTTTATCTCTTTAGATTAGATTGCATTTATCTTCTAGATTAGATGATATTATAGTTAGGTATTCACAGTTATCCTTTTGATTCAGATAGGATTCGTCAGTTATTTGGCTTACATAGAATTCTGGAAAGATGGTTACTGTAACTTTTATTTAAACTCATTGAGGCATTCAATAATAGATGTAGTATTTCCATTATCTATTCAAGTGTTTATATGGTATCAGAACATATAGTACTCTAACGAGCACGATCCTATTTTTTTTACCACACACCAAATCTTCCAATGACGAAATATGGAAACACAACCATAGTTGTCAATGCCGACAACATTGATGGTAACATCACCATAGTTGAATTCAACCCCGATTCCCAACTACTTATCAAACTTAGTGGCAATCATATTTTGCTACTTGAAAATCTCAGTTCTCCATGCTTATGCATGGTCATGATCATCTTGATGGATCCACCCCGGCTTCCATTCCGAGTACCACTTTTGGAACCAACACAACCCCTAATCCTGCTTACACACTTTGGTTCTGTTAGGATCAACTTATTCAAAACGCCCTTATGGCTTCCGTTAACCCTACCATAGCCTCCACAGTTGTCGCTACTAACACATCAAAACAAGCTTGGGACTCTTTGCACACTGCCTACAAAAACAAGTCCCAAACCTAAATCTTCAGTCTTCGTGGTCAACTTACCCGAATCACCAAAGACACCACTCCTATCACCGAGTACCTTTACCGTATTCGGTCCTTTTCAGATGAACTTGCTACTACAGGTGCCCCTGTCGCTAATTTCGAACTCATTGTCAAAAATCCTCAGCGGACTTGGCCCTGAGTTTCGTGAGATCTCGGCTGCCGTACAGGCATGTGACACTATAGTTACCTATGAAGAACTATATGAAAATTTTCTTGACCAAGAGCTCTTTCTTCGTCATGAGGGAGCTAAGAAAACCCCTGGTCCTATCACAGCAGTGGTTGCCACTCATAAAAGTAAAACAACGACTCCAACAATCGCAACAATCGCCACTAATACAACAACAACTCTCAACCATGACGCTTGAATACTCACCCCAATACAACCATACTATCATCCCCCAAACAATAACACCATTGTTGTTATTCGTTGTCAATTAGGCACCAAGATTGGCCATATTGCAAGTATTTGCCGTTCCAAGTCACACAATCACTTTGAGGCTAAAGCTAATTATATCACAGGCTTCAACACTACAGCTAACCCGTGGATAGTTGAATCTGGTGCAACACATCACATCACAATGGAGCCGCATAACCTACAACTATACCACAGTAATGAGGATGTCTCCATGGGTGATGGTAACAAAATTCCCATCTCACATACTGGTTCTACTCGGTTACAAGCATCAAATAATGTTTTCAAGATAAATCATACCCTATGTGCTAAAACCATTAAACGCAATCTACTATATCCAAGCTATGTCATGATAATCTAACATATGTTGAATATTTTTCCTTCTCTATTATTGTGAAGGATTGGAAAACGCGAACCCCGTTGGTGTACGGCTAGAAGAAAAATGGATGTATGAGTTGCCCAATTCACATCCACAAGCTCACATGTCTACCACTACAACCTCTCTAACCACTTGGCATCAAAGACATGGTCATTCACATTCTAGAGTTCTTAATTATGTCTTGAATAACTTCTCGCTACCATTTGTTGAATGAGATAAGTTTCATTATTGTAATTCATGTTTGTCTAATAAATCCCATCGGCATCCGTTTCACACATTAACTTTAGAAAGCTCTAAACCACTTCAAATTATTTTTAGTGATTTGTGGGGGCTCTCTCCTGTTTTGTCCATTGATAAAAAATTATATTCCTGCATCTTTGTTGACCAATACACAACATACATGTGGCTCTACACACTAAAAACTAAAAGCGAAGTCAAAGAGCTTTTTGAAAAATTCCACCCTTTAATAGAAAAATATTTCGATACCAAAATTCAATCGCTTTACACTGATGGTGGAGGGGAGTATAGAATTCTTGACTCTTATCTCTCGCTTCATGGTATCGAACATCCTTCCACCCCACCTTATACGCCTCAAAGAGTTGCTCTTGCTGAGCGTAGACATCGTCATACTATTGAAACTACAAGAACAATTTTATATGAGGCGTCTCTTCTACTGGTTTTTTGGTCCTTCGCATGTCACCATGTTGTGTATTTAATTAATCGTCTACCCACATCACTCTTGAATAACTCTCCCGTTTGAAAAATTATTTGGCAAGTCACCTGACTATAAACTTGAACCGTACTCTAATAATAAACTTGAACCCAAGTCTAAACTAAGTGTATATCTCGGGTCCTCTTTGTCCCATCACTACCATCGGTGCTTTGATCCTATTTCTTCAAAAATTTATTTATCACCGGATGTACAATTTCTTGAAATGATTTTCTATTCAAAAGATTATTTTCTAATACTATTACATTGGACAAATACCACTATTGTTGATTTACCCAATTCCACCCCCAATCTGTAACGACTCGGTCCATCGTTACGTAAAAGACCTGAAGTATAATTATTGTTATTGGCTTGATATATATTGGTTATGTAATTGAGGTATTAGAGTTGATAGGCTTGAAATCGAATGGTTGTAGTGAGAACTCAATCAATTAGCCTTAAAAGGGGAAAAGTCAACTAAGAGTTGACTTATTAGTAAATGACCTTGGAATGCGGATTTTATGGTTCGAATAGATTCGTTAGGTGATTAGGGAATTAGGAGTATGTTCTGAACAATTTTGTGATATCCGGTGAAGAATTAGGCTTGAATTGGCGAAAGTTAGTTTTTGGTTATTTTCGATCGACAGTGAAAACTAGGCTATCGGGGTCGAAATGGAATTCTGACAGTTGGAACAGGTTCGTAATTTCATTTTGTACTTGTCCGCAAAATTTCAGGTCAATCGGAGTTGATTTGGATAATTTCGGCATCATTGGTGAATTTTAGAAATTTCAAAGTTCTTAGGCTTGAATCCGATGTAATTTTTGGTGTTTTGATGTTAGTTGTGGTGTTTCGAGAGTGAAAATAAGTTCGAATGATGTTATGGGATGTTTTGGTATATTTGGTTGGGGTTTCGAGGGGCTCGGGATTGATTTCGGATGGTTAACGGGCACTTTTGGACTTAGGAGAAATGTTGGTTTTCTGGTGTTAGTGCAGCAGGAATTTAATCACCGCGATCGCGTAAGGTTAAAGGAAGGCAAGGGAAATTTGCGCATCGCGATCGCGGAAGTGAGGGTGCGATCGCGTAAGGTGATTGGCTTAAGAAGTGTGATCGCGTGGACTTGATCGCGATCGCGTAGGGTCAGTCAGGCGCGTGGGGAGTGAGGTCAAACGTTCTTCGCGATCGCGTGAGAATGGATGCGATCGCGTAGGTTGAGGCTCTATTGAACCGCGATTGCGTGAGATGCATTGCAATCGCGGAGATCTGGGGGATTGGTCAGTGCGATCGCAGGGCTAAGGCTGCGATCGCGGAGAGAAAATCACTGGGCAGTAAAATAATAAACCCTCTTCGACTTAAACTCTCTTTTACACCATTGTTGAGCGGAGGAAAGCTTTTTGGACGAATTTTGAAAGAGAAAATAAGTGGGTAGCACAGAGGTAAGTAATTTGATTTTTAAAACTCGTTTATGGGTGATTATAGGCCATAATCCCAGCCTTTAATTCATGAAAAACAGTAGAAAAATAAGATTTTGGGGCATGAGATTATGAGACCTTCAAGGGTCGATTTGAGGGGTCAAACAAACTCCGATTTTGGTGTTCTTTATATGTACGGAATCGTGAGAAGATGAAGAACACTTTTCTGTAAAAGTTTCTGAGTTTCGAGATGCGGGCCCGGGGTCGGGTTTTGCCCGGTTTCGGATTTTTGAGTAAATTTGATATATCTTTCGATTGGAAATTTTTCCTTAAGAATATATTGATGATAAAAATTTGAACTTGGTAGATTTGGAGCCTTCGGAGGTTGATTCGAGAGGCAAGCACATTGCGGAATAATTCCGGGCTAGTTTTGAGGTAGGTAATGTCTTTAAATCCTGTCCTGAGGGTATGAAACCCCGGACTATGCACCCTTTTACGGGTTTTGAAATAAAAAGGTGGAAACTTTGGAAACATCTTTCCTATTTAGGCGACTATTGAGTTGCTAAACCTACTTTTAAGCCTATGCTTAAATTAGTACTATTTTATTATGACATGATTTGGGTTGTAAGCCGTGTTTGGGGCCTAATGCTGATCTGTTTACCCCTTGGGGGACTGTTTTACTGTGTTTCCTATGCTTATGCTTAAATTGTTTTGACACTATGCCGTGTTTGGGGCCTATGCCTATGCTTAAATTGTTTTGACACTCAGAGTATTTTGATACTATTTCTTGAAAAATGAAACATTTTTTTGGGTCGAGAACCCGGCTTGTTTATGGCCTAAGGGCTAATTGAGAGTGTCTGACTAAGTGAGGCTTTCAGGACTATATTGTGAGGAGGCTTCCAGGCCTTATGTTATTATTGCGCTTGGGTTGTAGGAGCCCCTCCGGAGTCTGTAACACACCCGTAGTGTGCGCCGGTACCAATTGAGTGATGATGATTGCCTGCGGGGCCGATACTGAGTGATGATTGATACTGAGTGATGATCGATATTGAGTGATTGAGGGAACGCCTGAGGGCAACTGTTATGAGTAATGATTTTGGCTCGAGGGGCAGATTTGTGATGTTTTACTAAACTTTCGAACTACGATTTACTTCAGTTTCAAACTGAGTTTTACTGAGAATTTTACTGAGATATACTGATATTGTACTTGTTTTCAAAGGATTTCTGGAAACTGATTTCGAATTTATTATTGGATGAATACTACGTGGTGACTTGGTGTTTTAATGGCTTTTGTGGAATTGTGTGTCTGTTATGTGTGTTTATATTACTCAGACTGTGATTTATTTTTATTACTACTGAGTTGGCGTA